>WNWK01007714.1:15000-91272 GCA_009830355.1 Cherax destructor | reverse complement strand
ACAGAAAAAAGGGGGACACAACTGGAAGCTGGGGCTCAGATGAGTCAAAGGGATGTTAGGAAGCATTTCTTCAGCCAAAAAAGGTAGTCAGGAAGGGGAAAAAATCTTGAAAAGATATAGTGGAGGCAGGAACCATACACAGTTTTAAGACGAGGTATAAAAAAACCCAGGGAACGGGGAGGCAGAGACCCAGCCCCCGGACAAAAAAGGGGCGGGGCCGGGCTGGCCCCCGGCCCCTGCAACCCAATTGGGTAGTACACACACACACCCCAAAAGCCCACGAACACACCCCCGGACACGAACACACCCCAAAAATTGGGGGGGGGCCCGGGCTCACCCCAAAAACCCCAAAAAATAGGTGAGTACCCGAACACCCCACAAACAACACACACACACACACACGAACACACACCCCGAACACACACACACGAACACACACACACACCCCACCCCCCAGCCCCCCCCCATAGTTCCTCATCTTTTCCCCCTTTAACCCCAACATCCCCCCAGACCACTTTTTAGAAAAAAGTTGGGTTTGGTATTTTTTGAGCAAAAACAAATAAGTGTGGGTGGCATGAAAGAATCAAGGAGACATCCCCAGACATAATAGCACTCACAGAAATGAAACTCACCAGGATGATAACAGATGCAATCTTTCCACCTGGATATCATATCCTCAGGAAAGATAGAGGGAGCAGAGGGGGAGGAGGAGTTGCACTACTCATTAAAAACCGGTGGGGATTTGAGGCAATGGAAGGAATGAATGGAATGGGCAAAAGGGACTACATAGTAAGAACAATCCAGTCTGAAGGCCATAAGGTGATAATTGCAGTAATGTACAACCCGCCACAAAACTACAGGAGACCAAGAGAAGAATACGACGAGAGCAACAGAGCAATGGTAGACACACTATCTGAGGTGGCCAGAAGAGCTCACATGGGGAGAGCAAAGTTACTAGTTATGGGTGATTTCAATCACAAGGAGATTGACTGGAAAAAGCTGGAGCCCCATGGGGGTCCTGAAACATGGAAAGCCAAAATGATGGATGTGGTACTGGAAAACCTCATGCATCAACATGTTAGAGACACTACCAGAGAGAGAGGTGAGGATGATCCAGCAAGACTGGACCTAGTATTCACCTTGAGTAGTTCGGACATCGAGGATATCATGTACGAAAGGCCCCTTGGAGCTAGTGATCATGTGGTTTTGTGCTTTGATTACATAGTTGAGCTACAAGTGGAGAGGGTAGCAGGAATAGGATGGGAAAACCCAAACTACAAAAGGGGGACTACACAGGCAGGAGGAACTTCCTGCAAGACGTTCAGTGGGATAGAGAATTGGCAGGAAAACCAGTAAAAGAAATGATGGACTATGTGACAACAAAATGCAAGGAGGCAGAGGGGAGGTTTGTTCCCAAGGGAAACAGAAATAATGGGAAGACCAGAATGAGTCCCTGGTTCACCCAAAGGTGTAGGGAGGCAAAAACTAAGTGCACTAGAGAATGGAAAAGTACAGAAGACAAAGAACCCAGGAAAATAAAGAGATTAGCCGAAGAGCCAGAAATGAATATGCACAGATAAGAAGGGAGGTTCAGCAACAATACAAAAATGACATAGCATCGAAAGTCAAGTCTGACCCGAAGCTGTTGTATAGCCACATCAGGAGGAAAACAACAGTCAAGGACCAGGTAATCAGGCTGACGAAGGAAGGAAGGAAGGTGGGGAGTTCACAAGAAATGACCAAGAGGTATGTTAGGAGCTCAACGTGAGATTGAAAGAAATATTTACAGTGGAGACAGGAGGGACTCCAGGAATTCAGAATAGGGAGGTACACCAACAAGTGCTGGATGAAATACACACAACCGAGGAGTTGGTGAAGAAGCTGCTATGTGAACTTGATACCTCAAATTCGGTGGGACCAGACAACATTTCTCCGTGGGTCCTTAGAGAGGGAGCAGAGATGCTGTGTGTGCCACTAACAAAAATTTTCAACACATCCATTGAAACTGGGTAACTACCTGAGATATGGAAGATGGCAAATGTAGTCCCAATTTTTAAGAAAGGAGACAGACACAAGGCATTAAACTACAGACCTGTGTCACTGACCTATATAGTATACAAAGTCATGGAGAAGATCATCAGGAGGAGAGTGGTGGACCACCTAGAAAGACACAAGCTTATAAACGACACCCAGTACGGTTTCAGGGAAGGAAAATCCTATGTCACAAACCTACTGGAGTTTTATGACAAGGTAACAGAAGTAAGACACGAGAAAGAGGGGTGGATAGACTGCATTTTCTTGGACTGCAAGAAGGCCACATAACAGGAAAGGTACTGCAATGGATCAGAGAATATCTGACAGGGAGGCAACAACGAGTCATGGTACGTGACAAGGTGTCAGAGTGGGCGCCTGTGATGAGCGGGGTTCCATAGGGGTCAGTCCTAGGACCTGTGCTGTTTTTTGTATGTGTGAATGACGTAACGGAAGGGATAGACTCAGAAGTGTCCTTTTGCAGATGATGTGAAGTTAATGAGGAGAATTAAATTGGTCGAGGATCAGGCAGGACTACAAAGAGACCTGGACAGGCTACAAGCCTGGTCCAGCAACTGGCTCCTTGAATTTAACCCTGCCAAATGCAAAGTCATGAAGATCGGGTAAGGGCAAAGAAGACCGCAGACAGAATATAGTGTAAATGGCCAAAGACTGCAAACCTCACTCAAGAAAAAAGATCTTGGGGTGAGTATAATACCGAGCACATCTCCTGAGGCGCACATCAATCAGATAACTGCTGCAGCATATGGGCGTCTGGCAAACCTAAGAATAGCATTCTGATACCTCAGTAAAGAATAGTTCAAGACTCTGTACACCATATACGTCAGGCCCATATTGGAGTATGCAGCACCAGTTTGGAATCCACACCTGGTCAAGCACATCAAGAAATTAGAGAAAGCGCAAAGGTTTGCAACGAGACTAGTCCCAGAGCTAAGGGGATTGTCCTATGGAGAAAGGTTAAGGGAAATCGGCCTGACGACACTGGAGGACAGGAGAGTCAGGGGAGACATGATAACGACATATAAAATACTGCGAGGAATTGACAAGGTGGACAAAGACAGGATGTTCCAGAGATGGGACACAAAAAACAAGGGGTCACAATTGGAAGTTGAAGACTCCTATGAGTCAAAGGGACATTAGGAAGTATTTCTTCAGTCGTAGAGTTGTCAGGAAGTGGAATAGCCTAGAAAGTGACTTAGTGGAGGCAGGAACCATACATAGTTTTAAGACGAGGTTTGATAAAGCTCATGGAGAGAGAAGATCCAGTAGCAATCAGTGAAGAGGTGGGGCCAGGAGCTGTGATTTGACTCCTGTAACCACAAATAGGTGGGTACATGAACACACACACACACTTTGCTCTTCCCCAATCTTTATGACTTTGCATTTGGCAGGGTTAAATTCGAGGAGCTAGTTGTTGGACCACGCCTGCAGCCTATCCTGGTCTCTCTGTAGTCCTGCCTGATCCTCATCCGATTTAATTCTCCTCATTAACTTCACATCATCTGCAAACAGGGACACTTCTGAATCTATCCCTTCCACCATGTCATTCACATATACCAAAAATAGCACTGGTCCTAGGACTGACTCCTGTGGAACCCTGCTCGTCACAGGCGCCCACTCGGACACCTCGTCACCTACCATGACTTGTTGTTGCCTCCTTGTCAGGTATTCTCTGATCCACACTCACGAACGAACACACACACACTACACACACACTCACGAACGAACACACACACATACACACACACACTCACGAATGAATACACACACACGCCCCGATGGCATGGTGGCTAGCGCTCTTGCTTCATGCACGGAGGGCCCGGGTTCAATTCCCGGTGGGGCCGAAACATTTCGAAGTGTTTCCTTACACACACACACACACATATATACAACAGGCCTAGTGTCTAATTGACATGTGCCTAGGACAAAATGGTAACTAACTCACAAACGAACACACACACACACACACACACACACTCAGCACCAGTTTGGAACCCACACCTAGCCAAGCACGTGAAGAAGCTCGAGAAAGTGCAAAGGTTTGCAATAAGACTAGTCCCGGAGCTAAGGGGTATGTCCTACGAGGAGAGGTTAAGGGAAACCGACCTGACAACACTGGAGGACAGGAGAGATAGGGGGGACATGATAACAACATATAAGATACTGAGAGGAATTGACAAAGTGGACAGAGACAGAATATTCCAGAGATGGGACACAGCAACAAGGGGACACAGTTGGAAGTTGAAGACTAAGATGAATCACAGAGATGTTAGGAAGTATTTCTTCAGTCACAGAGTGGTCGGGAAGTGGAATAGTTTAGGAAGTGATGTAGTGGAGGCAGGCTCCATACATAGCTTTAAGAAGAGGTATGATAGCTCATGGCGCAGGGAGAGTGACCCAGTAGCGGCCAGTGAAGAGGCAGGGCCAGGAGCTATGACTCGACCCCTGCAACCACAACTAGGTGAGTACACACACTCACGAACGAACACACACACTCACCCATGAACGAATGAACACACACTCACCCACGAACGAACACACACGAACGAACACACACACTAATGAACACACACACACACTCACGAACGAACACACACACACACACTCACGAACGAACACACACACACACTCACGAACGAACACACACACACACACACGAACACACACACAGGAACGAATGAACACACACACACTCACGAACGAACACACACACAGGAACGAATGAACACACACACACACACGCTCGGGGCCAGGAGCTGAGTCTCGACCCCTGCAACCACAATTAGGTGAGTACACTCACGAACGAACACACACACGAACGAGCACACACACACACACACGAACACACACACACACGAACAAACACACACACACGAACAAACACACACACGAACGAACACTCACACACGAACGAACGAACACACACACACACAAATGAACACACACACTAATGAACACACACAGATAGAGGGAGCAGAGGGGGAGGAGGAGTTGCACTGCTCATTAAGAACAGGTGGGGATTTGAGGAAGTGGAAGGAATGGATGGAATGGGTGAAAGGGACTACATAGTAGGAACAATTCAGTCTGAGGGCCATAAGGTGGTAATTGCTGTAATGTACAACCCGCCACAGAACTGCAGGAGGCCAAGAGAAGAATACGACGAGAGCAACAGAGCAATGGTAGATACACTAGCCGAGGTAGCCAGAAGAGCCCACATGGGGAGAGCAAAGTTACTAGTTATGGGTGATTTCAATCACAAAGAGATTGATTGGGAAAACCTAGAGCCCCATGGGGGTCCTGAATCATGGAGAGCCAAGATGATGGATGTGGTACTGGAAAACCTCATGCATCAACATGTTAGAGACACTACCAGAGAGAGAGGTGGGGATGATCCAGCAAGACTGGACCTAGTATTCACCTTGAGTAGTTCGGACATCGAGGATATCACATATGAAAGGCCCCTTGGAGCTAGTGATCATTTGGTTCTGTGTTTTGATTATATAGTTGAGCTACAAGTGGAGAGGGAGCAGGAATAGGAAGGGAGAAACGAAACTACAAAAGGGGGACTACACAGGCATGAGGAACTTCCTACAAGACGTTCAGTGGGAGAGAGAATTGGCAGGAAAACCAGTAAAAGAAATGATGGAATATGTGACAACCAAATGCAAAGAGGCAGAGGAGAGGTTTGTCCCAAGGAAACAGAAGTAATGGGAAGACCAGAACGAGTCCTTGGTTCAGCCAGAGGTGTAGGGAGGCAAAAAGTAAGTGTAATAGAGAATGGAAAAAGTACAGAAGACAAAGGACCCAGGAAAATAAAGAGATTAGCCGAAGAGCCAGAAACGAATATGCACAGGTAAGAAGGAGGCTCAGCGACAATATGAAAATGATATAGCATCAAAAGTCAAGTCTGACCCGAAGCTGTTGTATAGCCACATCAGGAGGAAAACAACAGTCAAGGACCAGGTAATCAGGCTGAGAAAGGAAGGTGGGGAGTTCACAATAAACGACCAAGAGGTATGTGAGGAGCTCAACATGAGATTTAAAGAAGTATTTACACAGGAGACAGGAAGGACTCCAGGAATTCAGAATAGGAGGTATACCAACAAGTGCTGGATGAAATACACACAACCGAGGAGGAGGTGAAGAAGCTGCTATGTGAACTCGATACCTCAAAGCGGTGGGACCGGACAACATTTCTCCGTGGGTCCTTAGAGAGGGAGCAGAGATGTTGTGTGTGCCACTAACACAAATCTTCAACACATCCATTGAAACTGGGCAACTACCTGAGGCGTGGAAGATGGCAAATGTAGTCCCAATTTTAAGAAAGGAGACAGACACGAGGCATTAAACTACAGACCTGTGTCACTGACGTGTATAGTATGCAAAGTCATGGAGAAGATCATCAGGAGGAGAGTGGTGGAGCACCTAGAAAGACACAAGCTTATAAACGACAACCAGCACGGTTTCAGGGAAGGAAAATCCTGTGTCACAAACCTACTGGAGTTTTATGACAAGGTAACAGAAGTAAGACACGAGAGAGGGGTGGATAGACTGCATTTTTTGGACTGCAAGAAGGCGTTCAAACAGTTCCTCACAAGAGATTAATGCAAAAGCTAGAGGATCAGGCACACATAACAGGAAAAGCACTGCAATGGATCAGAGAATATCTGACAGGGAGGCAACAACGAGTCATGGTACGTGACGAGATGTCAGAGTGGGCACCTGTGACGAGTGGAGTTCCACAAGGGTCAGTCCTAGGACCTGTACTGTTTTTGGTATATGTGAATGACATAACGGAAGGGGTAGACTCAGAAGTGTCACTATTTGCAGATGATGTGAAGTTAATGAGAAGAATCAAATCAATCGAGGATCAGGCAGGACTAAAAGAGACCTGGACAGGCTGCAAGCCTGGTCCAGTAAGTGGCTCCTTGAATTTAACCCTGCCAAATGTAAAGTCATGAATATCGGGGAAGGGCAAAGAAGACCGCAGACAGAGTATAGTCTAGGTGGCCAAAGACTGCAAACCTCACTCAAAGAAAAAGATCTTGGGGTGAGTATAATACCGAGCACATCTCCTGAGGCACACATCAATCAGATAACTGCTGCAGCATACGGGCGGCTGGCAAACCTAAGAATAGCGTTCCAATACCTCACTAAGGAATCATTCAAGACTCTGTATACCATATACGCCAGGCCCATACTGGAGTATGCAGCACCAGTTTGGAACCCACACCTGGTCAAGCACGTCAAGAAATTAGAGAAAGTGCAAAGGTTTGCAACAAGACTAGTCCCAGAGCTAAGGGGATTGTCCTACGAAGAAAGGTTAAGGGAAATCGGCCTGACGACACTAGAGGACAGGAGGGTTAGGGGAGACATGATAACGACATATAAAATACTGCGAGGAATAGATAAGGTGGACAGAGACAAGATGTTCCAGAGAGGGGACACAGAAACAAGGGGTCACAATTGGAAGTTGAAGACTCCTATGAGTCAAAGGGATGTTAGGAAGTATTTCTTCAGTCATAGAGTTGTCAGGAAGTGGAATAGCTTAGAAAGCGACATAGTGGAGGCAGGAACCATACATAGTTTTAAGACTAGGTTTGATAAAGCTCGTGGAGCAGGGAGAGAGAGAGAGAGAGGACCTAGTAGCAATCAGTGAAGAGGCGGGGCCAGGAGCTATGACTCGACCCCTGCAACCACAAATAGGTGAGTACAAATAGGTGAGTACACACACACACACACACACACACACGCACGCCCCCGGTGGCCTAGTGGGTAAAGCTCTTGCTTGACGCACGGAGGGGCCGGGTTCAATTCCCGATGGGGCACAAACATTTCGAAGTGTTTCCTTACATACACATACACACACACATATACAACAGGCCTAGTGTCTAATTGACATGTGCCTAGGACAAAATGGTAACTAACTCATACACTCATACTCACATATTCACGTACTCAGACAAACCTAACCTAACATATTTGATCATAAATCCCTCCCCTCCACCACCTATTTTTTACACAAAGCTGAAGGAGCTAGAGCATCCTAACAGGATAAAAAATGGGATCTCAAAAGGGAGGACATAAAGGCAAGGGAACTGAGGATGGTTGGTCTGAAAAGGAAGAATGGGTAGAATGGCTCAAGAACAAAATGGATAAAGAATGGGAAAAAAGGATAAATGAGCTTTACAATAACATGTTAGAGAAGGTATCTGCAGAGAGCAAAAAGTGGGAATCACGAGCTGTAGTAGCTGAGGCAAAAATACAAAGACTGGAGGAAGAAATGGATGTGCTGAAGCAAGATATAAAGATGAGGTCCGTAAGGAGTAAGGTGACTGAAATGGGAAAATCAGTAAGCAGGGAGGGGACTGAAGGAGGGGATAGAGCTAAGTCTTTAGCAGACGTACTATCAGGTCATCAGAGTGTCCAGGAGATGATAAGGGAAACAACAAAGGAGATGCTTAAATCAGATCCAGAGATATTGAGAGAAAAGAAATGGGAAAAAGAGAGGGAGAGGTCAATAATTATTCATGGGCTTCAGGAGGCTGAAGGGAAGACCTATGATGAAAGAAAGCATTGGGAGGAAACAGAGATTAAGAGCATCATTGCAATAACAGGAGAGAAGGACATGTCTCAGATAGAAATTTTTCACAGACTTGGGGGGTATTCGAGGGGAAAAAATCGACCAATCAAATTGACATTCAAGACGGAAGTGGTAAGGAACAGGATACTACAACAGAAGCCAATGTTAAAAGAATCTCAGGAATATCAACAAGTGTACCTACCTCAGTCGAGACAGAACATGAAAAGAAAGGGAACAACTGAAAGTGAGAGCAAGACAAAATCAGTGGAAGGAAAGAGAGACAGGACAGGCAACGACAGACAGGAAAGAACAGCCTCTGGGGGAACATCAAACACATATGCTTTAGAAACCCTCAACCCCTGTCACCACATATCAACCAAACACATAACCACAAACAAACCCACACATCATAGCCTCACCCCTAAGCACCTAATTTCACAATCACAGCAGCTTCCCATAATCTACCCTGCCTCCCACCTCCCCAGCCTGCACCTTCCTCTCCCATCTCCCAAAATACAGTAATGGAATGGATGCTAAAGGTATGGTACACCAATGCAGATGGAATAACAAATAAGAGTGAAGAGTGGCAAGAACGAATCACTGATGCATCACCTGACATCATAGCACTAACATAGACAAAACTTACAGGGATAACAGATGCAATCTTTCCACCTGGATATCAGATCCTGAGGAAAGACATAGAGAACAGAGAAGGGGGAGGAGTAGTGCTGCTCATCAAAAACCAGTGGAGTTTTGAGGAAGTGGGAGGAATGGAGAGAAGGGAAACAGAAGACTTCATTGTTGGAACACTTCAGACTGGGGGTCCAAAGGTGATGATAGCAGTGATGTATAACCCACCACTGAACAGCAGGAGGACAAGACAAGAGTATGATTTGCACAATAGAGCAATGGTGGGTACACTAGCTGAAGTGGCCAGGAGGGCTCATATGGGTAGGACAAAATTACTCATAATGGGGGATTTCAATCATAATGAGATTGACTGGGAAAATCTAGAGCCACATGGGGGACCAGAAACATGGAGGGCTAAGATGTTGGAGACTGTATTGGAGAACTTCATGCACCAGCATGTTAGGGATACAACCAGAGAGAGAGGAGAGGATGTTGCAGCGAGGCTGGATCTCATATTCACCTTGAATAGCTCAGACATAGGGGATATCACACACGAAAGACCCCTTGGCGCTTGTGATCATGATGTCCTGAGTTTTGAATACCTTGTAGAGTTACAAATGGAGAATGCAACACCCGGGAACAACGAGAGAGCCTAACTTCAAAAAGGGACTACATAGGAATGAGAAGTTTCCTGCATGAAGTGCAGTGGGAAAGAGAACTAGAGGGAAAGACAGTAAATGAAATTATGGAACTAGTGACCACTAAGTGCAGGGAGGCAGAGGAGAAGTTCATACCAAAGGGTAACAAAAAATAGTAAGACCAGAGTGAGCCCAAGGTTTAACTGGAGGTGTAAAGAGGCTAAAACCAAGTGTGCTAGAGCATGGAAAATGTATAGAAGGCAAAGGACTCAAGAAGACTAGGAGTTGAGCAGAAGAACCAGAAATGAATATGCTGGGATAAGGAGAGAGGCCCAGAGGCAATACGAGAACGACATAGCATCAAAAGCCAAATCTGAACCAAAGTTGTTATACAGTCATATTAGGAGAAAAACAACAGTCAAGGACCAGGTAATCAGGCTGAGGAAACGAGGAGGGGAGCTCACAAAGAATGACCAGGAAGTATGTGATGAACTAAACACAAGATTTAGAGAAGTATTTACGGTAGAGACAGGGATGCTTGCAGAAAATCGTGCAGGTAGGGTGCACCAGCAGGTGCTGGACACAATACACATAACCAAGGTAGAGGTGATGAAACTGCTAGGTCAACTAGATACATCAAAGGCGGTGGGCCCAAATAACATATCTCCTTGGATACTGAGAGAAGGAGCAGAGGAACTGTGTGTGCCGCTAGCAACAATCTTCAGTAAATCTATCGAAACTGGACAATTGCCTGAGGCGTGGAAGACAGCAAATGTAGTTCCAATATTTAAGAAGGGAAACAGACAGGAAGCGTTAAACTATCGACCAGTGTCTCTGACTTGTATAGTATGTAAAGTAATGGAAAAGATCACCAGGAGAAGAGTTGTGGAACATATTGAAAAGATTGGGCTCATACATGACAATCAGCACGGCTTCAGAGATGGGAAATCCTGTGTCACAAATCTACTTGAGTTCTACGATAAGGTAACAGAAGCAAGACAGGAGAGAGAGGGATGGGTAGATTGCATCTTTTTGGACTGTAAGAAGGCTTTTGACACAGTACCACACAAGAGACTGGTGCAAAAAATAGAGGAGCAGGCAGGAATAATAGGGAAAGTACTGCAATGGATCAGGGAATACCTAACAGGAAGGAAACAATGAGTGTTGGTACGTGATGAAGTGTCAGAGTGGGCGCATGTGTCGAGTGCGGTTCCACAAGGGTCAGTCCTAGGTCCGGTGCTGTTTCTTATATGTATATGTGAATGACATGATGGAAGGAATAGATTAAGAAGTGTCACTGTTCGCTGACGATGTGAAACTGATGAGGAGAATAAAAGCGGACGAGGATCAGTTAAGATTACAAGGGGATCTGGACAGACTGCAAGTCTGGTCAAACAAATGGCTCCTGGAGTTTAACCCCAGTAAGTGTAAGGTCATGAAGATTGGGGAAGGACACAGAAGACCGCAGACGGCATACAGGTTAGGGAATAAAAGGCTGCAAACGTCACTTAAAGAAAAGGATCTTGAAGTAAGTATTATAACGAACATGTCTCCTGAGGCACACGTCAATCAAATAACTGCTGCAGCAGATGGGCGATTGGCAAACCTGAGATTAGCGTTTAGACATCTGAGTAAGGAGTCATTCATGACATTGTACACCGTGTATGTCAGGCCAATACTGGAGTACGCAGCACCAGTATGGAACCTCACCTAGTCAAACACGTCACGAAATTGGAGAAAGTGCAAAAATTTGCAACACGTTTAGTCCCGGAACTGAGAGGTATGTCTTATGAGGAGAGGTTAAGGGAACTCAACCTGATGACACTAGAGGACAGGAGGGACAGGGAAGACATGATAACAACGTATAAAATACTAAGAGGAATTGACAAGGTGGATAGGGCTGAATGTTTCAGAGATGGGATACAGGAACAAGGGGCCACAATTGGAAGCTGAAACCCAGATGAGTCATAGGGATGTTAGGAAGTATTTCTTTAGCCTTAGAGTTGTAAAGAAGTGGAATAATCTGAGAGTGAAATAGTGGAAGCAAGTTCCATACATAGCTTTAAGAAGAGGTATGATAAAGCTTATGGAGCAGGGAGAGAGTGAATTAGTATCGACCAGTGAAGAGGCGGGGCCAGGAGCTATGACTCTACCCCTGCAACCACATATAGGTGAGTACATATAGGTGAGTACACACACACACACACACACAAACAAACAAACAAACATGCACACACAAACAGAAAATATGCCGATATTTTGAAAAAACACAAATACCGCTGAGTTATTTATTAGGTTTCCCGATCAAAGATATTTAAGTATCATTGAATTTCCATTTCTTCCTACAACTTATCGTAATTATTTAGCTCAAAACACGAAAACACCTCATCCCATCAGCTCCAAATTTTCAGCTAAGATAACATTCTAAGAACAATTTTCAAGTGCAGGTCCCTATGATGACATTTGTTGAAGCCTTAATCATTATCTTACAATGGCTAGAATTCTTCCAGAACTCTCTGGCGTTGTTTCCATTGTTAAAAACATTGTTTCCTAATTCAAGAGTTTATATAAACGTCTGTTAATGTCATGTTTTTAATAGAGTGAAATTATTATTCCGGTTAAATCTTGTTCTTTTTTTTTTGTTTTCTTATTCTGAATGTCTTCAGTATTTAATTACTAAAGCTTCTTACTGCCAGGTTATTACTCATTAAGTTTAATTAGTATAGGGGCAATTTTTTTCAATGTACTGAATTTGTTTATATAACTTGAATTGCTGGAATGTGTCGACACCTACAGAATGTACTCGGATCGGCTTCAAATCTTCAGCGTTAATGTATTTTCAACAAAGCTGTGTTAGCATTGTTATACAACTCCATAAGTCCCAGTTTTCCTATTTTATTAAATAGTGATGCTGATTTATGTTCAATAACAGAAAAGTACCTCGACTTACTGGCTTTAAAATACTAACGTTTGTTACATTCCTTAAGAAGAATGATTATTTATAAGAATAGACGATTTAGGTACAAATTAAAAATTTCTGTGAAATTGTTGAAAAAAATTGGAATATTGTAATGAAAACAACACCTGGAGAACGTATTTTCTGACAGGATACAAACTTTCATTGTTGACGAGCTCTGCAAATCTTAAATTGTCGATTTAATGACATAAATTTATTTGTATGTAATAACTAGTGAATGTCTCTTCTGGTATGTCTCACTCACTTAAGTGTTACTGTAATTTATCTGGAAATTATGTATTGAATCTAGGCTTCATGGAGGCCAATTTAACAATTTTTTAGATTTTTCTAATCAAATCTGACTTTGAAATAGAATCGAAGTGATAAGACCACAATTGAGAAATGTTGAAAACTTACATTTTTAGAGGTGTTTTAATCTTGACGAATTTAGTGAAACTAGTAATACTGTCCGACTGTATACCAGAGTTAGTTTATTAATGTATCAATAACAATTGTTTCGTGGTTGCATAAATATATAGACTGCTCGTGAAGGCTGGCATTCAAACGTGAGTAGAATGAAAATTAGCTGTGAGCTTACCACGGCCACGTATGTCGTGGCATCATGAAGCTAACCTAGTTAGCTGGGATAATGTTTATAGGATTGTATGGTCAAGTGGTTAGGGCGTCGTGAATTTTGACCTGCTTCCCACGAGGCAGGACATAGTAGAATGTTTTCGATCCCCGGTCATGCTGCAGTTATATATATTGTATTCACAATGATTTTTTATGTTAAATTAAAGAAACTGACCTGTCCTGTTGTGTTGATGAGGAAGATGAAGCCGACGGAAGGTTGTGTTGTGGGTGTCTTGTCAGTTCCTCTCCTAGTTATCTTTGTAATGTACATGAGACAGCAGCAAAGTGTGTGCTGGCTCAGTCTTATCTGCCAGAGAAAGGGGATGAAAGTTAACTTGGAGGGTCCAGGAGATAACCAATAATCTTACCCAGTATCAGTAGCTCAAGTCATGGATGCATCAAGCTTGACGGACACCTATCACTTACTACCTAACGTTTAAATTTATGAAGTTGTATTTCGTTGCCTCAGTGCTGATTTTCCTTATCAGATTTTATATTACATTACATTACAAGGAAGTTAATATTGTTTTTATATTGTTAGAAACATCAGTTTCCCGTACTGAAAGATTAGAAATGATTAACGTCAGCTGATTGAAATGTTTCAGTTATATTAAAGCGAACAAACGGGTTCTTTAGTAGTCCTTTAAAACCCCCAGAAAGGCAAAATACAATCAGATAAGTTGGGTACAAAGTTACGATAAAAGTTTACTGTTGCAAAAACTTCCATAATTTTCCTGGTCTCAGGAAACTTGTATTTGATCAAGTCAGAGAAGACAAGTTATTAGAAATGATGAAATCTAAGTAACTTATTTGGAAAAATAATAGAAAACTTTTCCGGTCAATTGGGTTCCTTGTGGAGTATTATCAAGACACTATTGTGATGCCTACACAATTCTGGCAAGCCATTGAATGAATGATGGTGAATGTGTTTCCTTTTTCAGGGTTACACCAGATTGCAGTCTCTAAAATTAAAGAGAATAAACAGGCTCTTCCAAGAAGGATTCATAATAGATATAAAATAAGATAAATTTGTAATATTAAAGTATCAATACACAGTCTTATGTATGTGACATAAGCAGTTGCAAGTCCCATTAGCATTTTACAATATTGCATGTAGGTCGGAAAACAATGTACTTCTATCAGGGTGTAAAATAGTGCCGCAGACCCTACAACATCAACTGTCATCAAAGATTTGTTAAGTTATACCATGAATTAAGGAAAGATCCTGGACTTCACCTTACGAAACAGATAAAGCAAATGCGATAGTAATTATGGACAAGGTAGATTATAGTGGAAAAATGAACATGTTATTAGAAGACGGGGAACTTAAGTGCCCTTAAGATTCTGATGAAGAGCACTATATTGTTGAAGAATCAGAAACGGAGGCGTAAAAGACTGGCGCTTTTCTACTGGCATCAGTTACAGGACGTGCAAAGGACGAAGGTATCTTGGTACAGAGGATATTGATAACTTTTTTGCCAGACCATCAGTTACGAGTGAGAATGGTTGGTTTAGAGAGGGACCTACCCACTAGGCTTGTTACACTGCCTCTCAGTTATTACTGTCTTACTTCTGCAGTACTTATAGGTTATGGGCTTCAGAGGTGTGGCACGAGGATCGTGACGACATTACAGTAGGCCCTGCTGTCCTGTCGTCAAGATCATACGTCCCTTTGACAGCTCATAAGTCTCCATTCTGTCGCTTCAACTTCATGTTGTTCCGCACTATGGAATAGAACTCTTCTACAGGCTGACTACTTAATGATTTTATACCAAAAGAACCTTTTAAAACTTACCTGATCTTATTGTAACAAGCCCAATTTAATACAGCCTAACTCAACTAAATATATTTTAGATCAGTTTACAATAATTTAATAATAAAAAAAAAAAAAAAAAAATATTTTTTTCGTTAGGTTCTTAATGATTTTTGAAATTATGGCATAAATTTTCGCTTGCCTTATTCAGTTCCTCACAAGAGATTGGTGCAAAAGCTAGAAGATCAGGCACGCATAACAGGAAAGGCACTGCAAAGGAGCAGAGAATACTTGACAGGGAGACAACAACGAGTCATGGTACGTGATGAGGTGGCAGATTGGGCGCCTGTGACAAGCAGAGTTCCACTGGGGTCAGTCCTAAGACCAGTGCTGTTTTGGTATATGTGAATGACATGACGGAAGGGATAGACTTAGAAGTATCCCTGTTTGCAGATGATGTGAAGTTAATGAGAATTAAATCAGAGGAAGATCAGCAGGACTACAAAGGGACCTGGACAGGCTGCAGGCTTCGTTCAGAAAGTGGCTCTGGAATTTAACCCTACCAAAGAAGACCGCAGACAGAGAGAGTATAGGCTAGGTGGCCAAAGACTGCAAACCTCACTCAAAGAAAATGATCTTGGGGTGAGTATAATACAGAGCACATCTGCTGAGGCGCACATAAACCAGATAACTGCTGCAGCATATGGGAGCCTGGCAAATCTAAGAATAGCGTTCCGACTCCTCAGTAAGGAATCGTTCAAAACTCTGTACACCGTGCACATCACGCCCATATTGGAGAATACAGCACCAAATTTGAACCCACATTTCGTCAAGCACGTCAAGAAATTAGAGAAAGTGCAAAGGTTTGCAACTAGTCCTGGAGCTAAGGGAAATGTCCTACAAAGAAAGGTTAAGGGAAATCGGACGGGTTAGGGGAGACATGATAACAACATA
The DNA here is from genome assembly GCA_009830355.1 of Cherax destructor. Taxonomy (NCBI): domain Eukaryota; kingdom Metazoa; phylum Arthropoda; class Malacostraca; order Decapoda; family Parastacidae; genus Cherax; species Cherax destructor. The sequence goes on along the minus strand of WNWK01007714.1, from coordinate 75,073 downwards.
TAAATTACTGCCAGGAACTGACAAGGTGGACAAAGACAGAATGTTTTTAAGATGGGACACAGAAACAAGGGGTCATAATTGGATGATGAAGTCTCAGATGAGTCAAAAAGATGTAAGAAAGAATTTCTTCATAGAGTTGTCAGAAAGTGGAATAGTCTGGAAAGTGACATAGTGGAGGCAAGAGCCATATATAGTTTTAAGAAGCTGTATGATATAGCTTTAGGAGAAGGGAGAGAGAGGACCTACTAGCGACCAGTGAAGAGGCTGGGCCAGGAGCTATGATTCGACCATCGCAACCACTAATTGGTGAGTACAGTAGAGGCGACCAGTGATGAGGTGGGGCCAGAAGCTGCCTCGACAACTGCCACCACAATTATGTGAGCACACACAAACACACACACACACACACACACAAGAAATAAAAATGTGAGTGCAGCAGCTAATAGAAACTGTGCTAGACTCACTTAATAACTATAATTAAATATCAATATAAGTAATAATGTCATAATAATAAATTAAACAAAAAATATTCTTCAAAAAATTCCTCTTCCTGTTCAACCTGTTCCTCTTCCTCTTCTTGCTCCTCGTCCTCTTCCTTCTCCTTGTCCACGTCCTCTTCCTTCTCCTTGTTCTCGTCCTCTTCCTTCTCCTTGTTCTCGTCCTCGTCCTCTTTCTGGTCCATCTTGTCCTCTTTCTCTTCCTCGTTCTTCTTCCTTTCCTCTCTTGCCACCGTCCTCCACAGGTGTGCTGGCATTTTGCCTATTTCGATTACAGAACACCCTGGTCTTGAATGTTCCTTGTGAGTGAACCACAGGGGTGTTCTGTGAGTGATCCACAGGGGTCATCTGTGAATGACCCAGAGAGGTCTTAAGTGAGCGAACTACATTCAGGCGACGGGGATTCTCACCTTTAGGGCCTGAGACTTCATGCCCATTAAGCTTTAAGGCTTCAGCGCATGAAATGTAGCTTTCGTACAGGGCAAATGCGTACCCCCGGTGACCCTTCTCTCCTCGGGGCATTGTGAATTCCTGTAATGCACCACATTTTAAGAACATATTTTTCATTAGTTGGTAGTGACACTGATATGGGATGTTAGAAATAAATACAGTTAAATTACAGGATTCTCCACTTCCTGAATTACTGTAGGTATCAGTGGTTAGATGAGTGCCTCTGCCTACCTCTGGCTTAATAACAACCACAGGCGGAGCAGTTGTCACAGTGGTACCAGCCACCACTGGCTTGCTAGCATGCACGGAATGACCAGTTGTCATAGTGGTACCAGACACCACTGGCTGGCCAGGTGTCACACTGGTTTCAGCCAACACTGGCATGCTAGCATGCACAGGATGGCCAGTTGTCACAGTTGTACCAGCCACCCTGGTCTTGAAAGTTCCTTGTGAGTGAACCACAGGGGTGTTCCGTGAATGATCCACAGGGGTCATGTGTGAATTAACCATAGAGGTCTTCCATGAGCGAACTACATTCAGGCGACGGGGATTCTCACCTTGAGGGCCTGAAACTTCATGCCCATTGAGCTTCAAGGCTTCAGCCTATGAAGTGTAGCTTTCATACCGGGCAAATGCGTACCCCCGGTGACCCTTCTCTCCTCGGGGCATTGTGAATTCCTGTAATGCACCACATTTTAAGAACATATTTTTCATTAGTTGGTAGTGACACTGATATGGGATGTTAGAAATAAATACAGTTAAATTACAGGATTCTTCACTTCCTGAATTACTGTAGGTATCAGTGGTTAGATGAGTGCCTCTGCCTACCTCTGGCTTAATAACAACCACAGGCGGAGCAGTTGTCACAGTGGTACCAGCCACCACTGGCTTGCTAGCATGCACGGAATGACCAGTTGTCATAGTGGTACCAGACACCACTGGCTGGCCAGGTGTCACACTGGTTTCAGCCAACACTGGCATGCTAGCATGCACAGGATGGCCAGTTGTCACAGTTGTACCAGCCACCCTGGTCTTGAAAGTTCCTTGTGAGTGAACCACAGGGGTGTTCCGTGAATGATCCACAGGGTCATGTGTGAATTAACCATAGAGGTCTTCCATGAGCGAACTACATTCAGGCGACGGGATTCTCACCTTGAGGGCCTGAGACTTCATGCCCATTGAGCTTCAAGGCTTCAGCCTATGAAGTGTAGCTTTCATACCGGGCAAATGCGTACCCCGGTGACCCTTCTCTCCTCGGGGCATTGTGAATTCCTGTAATGCACCACATTTTAAGAACATATTTTTCATTAGTTGGTAGTGACACTGATATGGGATGTTAGAAATAAATACAGTTAAATTACAGGATTCTCCACTTCCTGAATTACTGTAGGTATCAGTGGTTAGATGAGTGCCTCTGCCTACCTCTGGCTTAATAACAACCACAGGCGGAGCAGTTGTCACAGTGGTACCAGCCACCACTGGATGGCTAGCAAGCATGGGATGGCCAGGTGTCACAGTGGTTTCATCAAACACTGGCTCGCTAGCATGCTCGGGATGACCAGTTGTCACAGTGGTACCAGCCACAACTGGCTTGCTAGCATGCTCGGGATGACCAGTTGTCACAGTGGTACCAGCCACAACTGGCTTGCTAGCATGCTCGGGATGACCAGTTGTCACAGTGGTACCAGCCACAACTGGCTTGCTAGCATGCTCGGATGACCAGTTGTCACAGTGGTACCAGCCACAACTGGCTCGCTAGCATGCTCGGGATGACCAGTTGTCACAGTGGTACCAGCCACAACTGGCTTGCTAGCATGCGCAGGATGACCAGTTGTCACAGTGGTACCAGCCACAACTGGCTTGCTAGGAAGCACGGGATGGCCAGGTGTCACAGTGGTTCCAGCCACCACTGGTTTACTAACAAGCACAGGATGGTCAGTTGTCACAGTGGTACCAGCCACCACTGGTTCGTTAAGAAGGTGGTTCCTAGTAGAAACTGTGTTATAAATGGTGGGACGAGTGAGGCTCGTTAGCAACCTGGTCAGTAGAAACCATACCAAGGTTGATACAGATAGCTCTGCCAGGATAGCTGGCAGCAGGAGTAAGAAGACCTAGGATAATGTAGAAAGTCGCTGACATTACTTCAGCTTCTACAGGTAGACCTGGAGCTGTTTCACATCACCCCAGGCTTTGAGGCCTTTGAAAATTATGCCTACTATAGGCAACGTTGTCGGAGCCCAGACATGGTTAACCTGGGCTATTGGGGGAGCCACATCTTTGTTGCAAAAGCTCTTGAAAACTAGCCCTATCACATAGTTTTGGCAGAGAGCTTCATCCCAGGTATCGCACTCATGAGAGGCTTCCTCCACCTCCAGCAGGAGGTGCCCTCTCTTTTATTCCAAACCTATCACCCACTTGTTCAAACTTGATGATACTGCCACGAAAATTATAATCAAATCAAATAATGCAAGTCCACACACAAATATTTTTTGGTAACCCATCGTTATATATTTAATTTTAGTTTATTCAATATCTATATGAAAAACAGTTTATGTAATATGTGATGCCATAATTATACCTTTAATATAACCTTAGTAAGAATCATAGTTACCTTTGAATATAGTTGGTCCGTCCATGTGTATAACGAAGTGCCAGGAGTAGCATAATGATAGTGACTGGTGCATTGTTTAGAGATGGTGACAGTTGTAACGTGATAATGACAGGTGTATTGTTTAGTAAGTGACATGTGTGGTAAAGTGATAGTGACAAGTGTGGTAAAGTGATAGTGACAAGTGTGGTAAAGTGATAGTGACAAGTGTGGTAAAGTGATAGTGACAAGTGTGGTAAAGTGATAGTGACAAGTGTGGTAAAGTGATAGTGACAAGTATGGTAAAGTGATAGTGACAAGTGTGGTAAAGTGATAGTGACAAGTGTGGTAAAGTGATAGTGACAAGTGTGGTAAAGTGATAGTGACAAGTGTGGTAAAGTGATAGTGACAAGTGTGGTAAAGTGATAGTGACAAGTGTGGTAAAGTGATAGTGACAAGTGTGGTAAAGTGATAGTGACAAGTATGGTAAAGTGATAGTGACAAGTGTGGTAAAGTGATAGTGACAAGTGTGGTAAAGTGATAGTGACAAGTTGGTAAAGTGATAGTGACAAGTGTGGTAAAGTGATAGTGACAAGTGTGGTAAAGTGATAGTGACAAGTGTGGTAAAGTGATAGTGACAAGTTGGTAAAGTGATAGTGACAAGTTGGTAAAGTGATAGTGACAAGTGTGGTAAAGTGATAGTGACAAGTGTGGTAAAGTGATAGTGACAAGTGTGGTAAAGTGATAGTGACAAGTATGGTAAAGTGATAGTGACAAGTGTGGTAAAGTGATAGTGACAAGTATGGTAAAGTGATAGTGACAAGTATGGTAAAGTGATAGTGACAAGTGTGGTAAAGTGATAGTGACAAGTGTGGTAAAGTGATAGTGACAAGTGTGGTAAAGTGATAGTGACAAGTATGGTAAAGTGATAGTGACAAGTGTGGTAAAGTGATAGTGACAAGTGTGGTAAAGTGATAGTGACAAGTGTGGTAAAGTGATAGTGACAAGTGTGGTAAAGTGCTTAATGACAAGTGTGGTAAAGTGATAGTGACAAGTGTGGTAAAGTGATAGTGACAAGTGTGGTAAAGTGCTTAATGACAAGTGTGGTAAAGTGACAGTGACATGTGTGGTATAGTGATAGTGACATGTGTAGTATTTGATTGGAAGGTGAGTCTTAACCCCTCTGAAGTTCAGTGCCATAGTTTAAAGGTTTTGAATTTTGGGTGAGAGAAGTAGAACTACACCATGAGGTGACCTCAGATAACCTGTGAGAGGTAAATTTGGGCTTAGATATGAGAGAATGGGTCTATGTGGTAAGTGTGCACTATATAAAAAAATCATAGAGCACCAAGTGCATAATGAGAAAAACTGCGATTGTTTTTGGTATCGATTGATTGTGGTATTGATTGAAGAAACGTTTTGCCACACAATGGCTTCATCAGTCCAATACAAAGCAGAAAGGTTTAAGGAGAGGAGAAATTTGAGGTAATCAGTCCCTCAGCCTGTAATCGATGTGTACAGAGAAACTTAATGGCACACATAACTGCAAAAACACCTCAGTACTGGGAACGCTTGAAGTTCCTCAACCTGTACTCCCTAGAACGTAGGCAGGAGAGATACATGATTATATACACTTGGAAAATCCTAGAGGGATTAGTACCAAACTTGCACACGAAAATCACACCCAAGGAAAGCAAGGTGCAACATCCCACCAATGAAAAGCATGCGTACCACTAGCACGATAAGAGAGCACAAAAAGTGTCAGGGGCCCATGACTGTTGAACTGCCTCCCAGCATACATAAGGGGGATTACCAATAGACCCCTGGCTGTTTTCAAGAAGGCACTGGACAGGCACCTAAAGTCCGTACCTGACCAGCCGGGCTGTGGTTCGTACATTGCGTTGTGTGTGGCCAACAATAACAGCCTGGTTGATCAGGCCCTGATCCACCATGAGGCCTGGTCAGAGACCGTGCAAGCAGACGACACTGTACACCATGTACATCAGTCCCACACTGAAGTATGCAGCCCCAGTATTGAACCCACAATATGAGGAGGTGAAGAAGTTATGTGAACTTGATACATCAAAGGCAGTGGGACGGGACATCTCTCTGTGGGTCCTTAGAGAGGGAGCAGAGATGCTTTGTGTGCCACTAACAACAATCTTCAACACATCCATTGAAACTGAGCAACTACCTGAGGTATGGAAAATGGCAAATGTAGTCCCAATATTTTAAAAAGGAGATAGACACTACAGACCAGTGTCACTGACGTGAATAGTATGCAAAGTCATGGAGAAGATTATCAGGAGAGTGGTGGAACAACTAGAAAGGAAAAAGCTTATTTATGACAACCAGCACGGTTTCAGGGAAGGGAAATACTGTGTCACAAACCTACTGGAGTTTTATGACAAGGTAACGGAAGTAAGACATGAGAGAGAGGGGTGGGTAGATTGCATTTTCTTGGACTGCAAGAAGGCCTTCAACACAGTTCCTCACAAGAGATTGGTGCAAAAGCTAGAAGATCAGGCACGCATAACAGGAAAGGCACTGCAAAGGAGCAGAGAATACTTGACAGGGAGACAACAACGAGTCATGGTACGTGATGAGGTGGCAGATTGGGCGCCTGTGACAAGCAGAGTTCCACTGGGGTCAGTCCTAAGACCAGTGCTGTTTTGGTATATGTGAATGACATGACGGAAGGGATAGACTTAGAAGTATCCCTGTTTGCAGATGATGTGAAGTTAATGAGAATTAAATCAGAGGAAGATCAGCAGGACTACAAAGGGACCTGGACAGGCTGCAGGCTTCGTTCAGAAAGTGGCTCTGGAATTTAACCCTACCAAAGAAGACCGCAGACAGAGAGAGTATAGGCTAGGTGGCCAAAGACTGCAAACCTCACTCAAAGAAAATGATCTTGGTGTGAGTATAATACAGAGCACATCTGCTGAGGCGCACATAAACCAGATAACTGCTGCAGCATATGGGAGCCTGGCAAATCTAAGAATAGCGTTCCGACTCCTCAGTAAGGAATCGTTCAAAACTCTGTACACCGTGCACATCACGCCCATATTGGAGAATACAGCACCAAATTTGAACCCACATTTCGTCAAGCACGTCAAGAAATTAGAGAAAGTGCAAAGGTTTGCAACTAGTCCTGGAGCTAAGGGAAATGTCCTACAAAGAAAGGTTAAGGGAAATCGGACGGGTTAGGGGAGACATGATAACAACATATAAATTACTGCCAGGAACTGACAAGGTGGACAAAGACAGAATGTTTTTAAGATGGGACACAGAAACAAGGGGTCATAATTGGATGATGAAGTCTCAGATGAGTCAAAAAGATGTAAGAAAGAATTTCTTCATAGAGTTGTCAGAAAGTGGAATAGTCTGGAAAGTGACATAGTGGAGGCAAGAGCCATATATAGTTTTAAGAAGCTGTATGATATAACTTTAGGAGAAGGGAGAGAGAGGACCTACTAGCGACCAGTGAAGAGGCTGGGCCAGGAGCTATGATTCGACCATCGCAACCACTAATTGGTGAGTACAGTAGAGGCGACCAGTGATGAGGTGGGGCCAGAAGCTGCCTCGACAACTGCAACCACAATTATGTGAGCACACACAAACACACACACACACACACACAAGAAATAAAAATGTGAGTGCAGCAGCTAATAGAAACTGTGCTAGACTCACTTAATAACTATAATTAAATATCAATATAAGTAATAATGTCATAATAATAAATTAAACAAAAAATATTCTTCAAAAAATTCCTCTTCCTGTTCAACCTGTTCCTCTTCCTCTCCTTGCTCCTCGTCCTCTTCCTCCTCCTCCATAACAGGAAAGGCACTGCAAAGGAGCAGAGAATACCTGACAGGGAGACAACAACGAGTCATGGTACGTGATGAGGGAGATGTTAGTTAGGTTTTTTAATGCTATGAAATTGAAAGGTAGTCTGGGTGGGGGCATGGCAACAGGTAATGTGGTTTTAGTTCCGAAAAGTTGTGCTTGTGGGACAATTGAGGATTATAGGCCAATTACACTTATGTGTGCAGATTATAAGATTTTTACACTCATTCTTGCTAATCGAATGAAAGGAATTTTGGGGAAATTATTAGAGAAGGGTCAGTACGGGGTTCTGGGTCGAGGGACATCGTAGGATCAAAGGTTTTCTGGAGTGCAGAATAGCTGGAGGTGTATTAGGTTTAGATTGGGAAAAAGCTTATGATAGTGTTGATAGGGATATGCTGCAGGTGGTGTTGTTATGGCAGGGGTTTGGGGCGGAGGTTGTGGGTTGGGTCCTCTCCTTGTATGTGGATGCATGTGTGAGGGTGCAGGTGAATGGGGGTCCGAGGTGAGCTTGGGGCGGGGGTGCGGCAGGGGTGCCCCTTGTCTATGCCCCTTGGCTATATAGATGACACCACTATCTTAGTAGGTACTATGGAGGGGTTAGGTAATGTAAATAGGATAATTGAGATTTTTGGTTTGACCACTGGCCTGTGGGCGAATAGAGAGAAATCTAAATTATTGGAGGTGGAGAAATGGGTGGGGGGCGTTGGGTCAGGGTTTTGGGTGGCTGATAGTGAATAGGTTAAACATATGCGGATTGACTTTTTGTACTCGGGCAAGTGTTGTGCACGAGGTTAATTCCTCGGCAGTGGTAAATGCTGCTCTGGGTAGGATGGGGGGTTGGCGGCCTGGTGAGGTCACTCTCTTGCAGAGGGTCATCGTTGTTAATTCCTTGGTATACAGCAAGTTGTGGTATGTTGCAGCGGTATATCCCTTATTGGAGGAAGATGTTCTGTGGTTGCAAAGTTGGGTATTAAGGTTTATATGGTGTTACGGGAGGCATTGGTTAGGGAGGGATGTGGTAATAACTAGTGTAGTGAAGGGCGGGTTGGGTTTGATACCTTTGCAGAGGCATTTGATAGGAATATATGTTAGGCAGGAATATCTAGCGCGAGGGGGGATTAGAGGAGTGAGAGTGGGGTGGACAATGAGTGAGGTTCGCAGATGGTGGAAGGGAGGGAATTTGTTGTTTTGTAAGGCAATTTTACGGCATCTTTTGGTTTTTCCGGATCCGGGTAAGGTGAAGGTTGGGAGGTTAGATAAGGTGGGAAGACGAGAAATGGAGGTTTTAGGTATGAATGTCTATCCGCGTTACGATTGGAATGTTACGTGGTTTTGGTTTAGGCGTCTAAAGTTGCCTCCTAAGGTGCGTGAGATTGGATATCAGTTTTTACATGGTATTTTGGCATCTAGGGCTCAGCTTTTTGTGATGGGACTGGCAGGTGATGGGTATTGTCAACACTGTGGGTATTGGGATACGGCATTCCATGTCATATATTTTTGTGGGGGTCTTGAGAGGGTGAGGGAATGGTTTACAGGGGTAATACGGGGTGTGGGGGGGATGGGTTATCGGTGTTAAGATGTTTAAGTCTGGATGTGGTGGGATGCCCAGAGGATATGAGGCGTGCGGTCATGTATTTGGTTATGGATTTTATTTATGTTTCGTGGAGTATGAGGGAGGTTAGGAGTGATGCTAGGATTAGGGCTTTAGCAGCGAGATTTTATAGAACTAAGTGTAGGAACCAGGAGTTGTATGGGAGGGTGTGGGATAGGTTTTTTTTTTTTGTAGGATATAGGCTTTTAACAATGGGGTCTTTGCTGGGTTAACTCCAAGCTATAGTTTTTTTTTTTTTTCAAGGAAGGGGTTGGTCTCTGGAGAGGGGGGCTGGTGGGTAGGTGTGAAAGCTGATAGGTGGGTTTTATGTATGGGGAAGGGGAGGGGTGTGGTTGTCGGGGGTTTATCCCGGTTTTCTTTTTCTAGGTGAGTGTGTGTGTGGTATGTTTGGAGACTAAGACGAAGGAGGGGGGGTTAGTTTTTTTTTGGTTTCACTTTTGGGTTTCAGGTTTTTTTTCAATGGGGGTTTGCCTTACTTGGTGGCCAGGTTGTGCTCTTAGGATAGTTTTGTTCCTTTTTCGGTTTCTCACTTCACAAATGTGTTTGATGTATTCTTGCAATTATTATGGCTATCATTCTTGATATATGGGATTATTCTTTTTTTTTATATTGTGAGTTGTGTTTTTAGTTATGTATTAAAAAAAACACGCAAAAGATTAGGTATCATTGGTATTCTCTTTTATTGTATTGGTTTGTATTGAAACTGAATGGGTCTGATCCGTAGACTCTGTCACTGTGACGTGTTGGAGCCAGGTTACGGGCGTCACTGTGACGTGTTGGGCCAGGTTACGGGCGTCACTGTGACGTGTTGGAGCCAGGTTACGGGCGTCACTGTGAGGTGTTGGAGCCAGGTTACGGGCGTCACTGTGAGGTGTTGGAGCCAGGTTACGGGCGTCACTGTGAGGTGTTGGAGCCAGGTTACGGGCGTCACTGTGAGGTGTTGGAGCCAGGTTACGGGCGTCACTGTGAGGTGTTGGAGCCAGGTTACGGGCATCACTGTGAGGTGTTGGAGCCAGGTTACGGGCGTCACTGTGAGGTGTTGGAGCCAGGTTACGGGCGTCACTGTGACGTGTTGGAGCCAGGTTACGGGCGTCACTGTGAGGTGTTGGAGCCAGGTTACGGGCATCCCTTTCATGTTATGAGTGTGTTCCTAGGTTTTCTTTACTGTTGTTGATGGTTCATATTACCAAAAGTTTAGTTGTAATTGTTGTAGTATATTAATACTTGTATGCTTTTGACCCTTTAGGGGTCCCATATTGTGTTTTGTTAAAGGTATTCATAGTGGTTTTGATTATATATATATATGTTTGTATAGTATATGTCACAATCAGGTTTCCGTGGTCATTCCTCCGTGACTCTGTCTCGGGTGTATTGAAAATTGTGTACGTAATAAGGGGGGGGTTAGCTTTGCAGTACTTTATGGTATATTTAATTGCTGGTTATGTTTGTTATTCTCATTAGGAGAGCAGTTGGCTCCTTGTGTTTAGAGTGAAAGATTTTGTAAATTTTTGCTTCAATTCATTTTGGCGTGAAATGTGCTACTCATTATGGTAACAATATATGCTTTGAATGTATTGTAACCGGGGTTTAGTCAGTGTTTCATGGTTATGTACTATAGAGCTTGCTGTTAAGTGTAGGGTTAGGGTTGTGGATGCATGGGAATGTTTTCCCGGGGTTTCTCCCATTTTGATGACTCATAGAGTTTGTTTTGTACAGCAATAATGTAAATAACAATTGTGTATACTTAATTTAAATTAAGATGTTTGGGGTTTTATGAGTTCTTTTTGGGTGGGTTCAGGTTTTCATTATGTCTACTATTTTACACTATAGGTTTTCTTAATCGTTTATGTTTTTCAATGTGGATTACGAGAGTATCTTATTTCAGTTGAATGTATTTACTCTGTTGGTAAACTGTATTTTGCTTTACTGTTCCTTGATATTTAATTGTTTCTATGTGATGTAATACTGGATTTTAAATAAAATATATATAAAAAAACCTCTCAGTATCCCACAATACTGTGTCTGGTTGTTCACCTGTTTGATCATAACTCGTTGGCTATATTCTCAACCAGTAATTCTTGCTAATGTTACTAAGGCTTTACCTACCCGTTGGTTTTTATATATAATTCACGCGAAATAACCTGTAAAATTTGCTGGATTTTCAGCAACATAACCTTTTATCCACCATCTTTCTGTAGAACCTGTTATTTTTGCCTTCTTTTTTATATAAATTTGTCGGTACTACTTTATAAACTGTATTTTTATTTTTCCCTTGTACCGGTACAGTTATTTTATTGAGAGGATAAATGACGATATCTAATTTGAGTACATATTGGACTGCATAGTTATCAACATCTTGGTGAAATTTTAGTCACTATCATTAGGGTTTTTTTTTTGGCTAAATGATGTAAACAGACGAGTGGAGAAAAAAATAATACGTTGGAGGGAAACAATTATTACTGCTATAAATTAGACACATACGCAACACTTGTTGCATATGTCTAATTTATAACTTGTCGGTTCTCTGAACCATTCATCTACAATTATTACTGCTACAGCTTTTCTGTAGCAATAAAATGTCCTTTTCACCGTCAGGATTTACTCTCTGGAAACATTCTTATGTCAGAGTTAAATCAGAAATATAAAATACTTTCTGTGTTATATATTTTAGATACGACAAATATTTTTCAGAGAATAAATCCAAATACGTAAGTGTTTCAATTCTTCACATAAACATTAATAAATATTCAGCGCTATATATGCTTTATGAAGATAATCTTCCCTACTCCTCTTGAAATATAATTCTGGAAGAATATACAAGCTTAGTATAATTATAATACAGCTTTACTACTAATGTGACCTATTGTTTGTTGCTGCTCGATCTAGGATTCTAAGCTATTGTGTGTTGCCAGTATAAGTATAGCCTGGTTGTCTTTATTCATATGCTGAGTTTTGGCAGCTTTAATGACACTCATGTAGTCGCTAGGCTTTAAAACCCTGTTAACCAACTACCCTGTTGTAGGTAGTTTCTTTTTATAGCCTGATATATGTCATGTGTTGTAGCATGTTCTCTGTCAGTGTACCCTTATCACTGCATAACCTATCTCGTTATTGACTTTTTTTGAGCCTGATATTTGATCAGTCTGTCCATAACCTAATTAATGAACTATCTTTTACTTTATACATCTGTCGGCATAACCTTATCTCGAAATAACGCTAAAACAATAACTTGCTTCATGAATAACGTGAAGATGTATAACATTTAGCATAATATATACAGTCATTTACTATACTTAGGGGAGTAGGGGATATTTGTTTGTCAGGAGAACTGGGAAAATATATCCTGTCTCGAGCTATAGTCTCATAATGTTTTGCTAAGTGTGTAAATCTGTCTGTAGCTTATCCAATTGGCCACCATTCACCCGGCCTGGGGTGACCCAGGTGTTAATTAAACCAGATTGTCGAATAAAATATGCGGGTCCCTGCTTATTACCTGCTCCTAGGCTGAGGGACTGATTACTCTCTTTTCGTATATATTTCTACAGTCTTCAAATTATGTCTTTGTATTGTACTCATAAAGTCACTGGATAATGAAACGTATATAAAGTAAATATACCCAGATGTTGTACATCTTTATTTCATCGTGGTGTTGCATGCCATTGATATAGTCACCTAGGCGTAGCACAATATATAAACTTGAATCCCAAACATCCAAGCATTGTTTGCCTCCACCCATATTAAGGTCTGTGCAAGACGTTGCCTATTTTATAAGATGCATTAGACCTCGATCTAAACTGAATCGCTGGAATGATTTCGGCAGACACTCCATTAGGGTGCCTCAGGTGGCAGATACCGTTACAGATGGTCGTAGAAGCAGGGAAAACAGTCAGTTCCAGAGTTTACGGAAGACTCGCATACGTTGAAAGAATCTCTGCATTTCATCTCCATCTCTTATACATTTGAAACCCAGAGCAACAATGTTTTTGTGAATAGTTTTGATGACAAGCACTTTAATGATGAGGTCGGGACTCCCCCACAAGGAAACAAGTCACGGAACGGGTGGGGTTTGAACCCTTGGCAAGGACTCGCCTGCCATGGTTCAAATACCACCTGTTCCATGATATGATATTGTGTATATGGACTTCAGTAAAGCTTTTAATAGAGTTCCACATCGGAGGCTATTGAGGAAAATTAAGGCACACCGAATAGATTTTTTTTCCTGGATGGGTGCGTGGATGACAGGCTATCAGAGTGGGTGTGAGTGGGTGTGGGTGTGAGTGGGTGTGGGTGGGTGTGAGTGGGTGTGGTTGGGTGTGAGTGGGTGTGGGTGGGTGTGAGTGGGTGTGGGTGGGTGTGAGTGGGTGTGGGTGGGTGTGAGTGGGTGTGGGTGGGTGTGAGCTGGACCTAACTGGCTTGCGCTAGTGGCTTGATATGAGGCTCCATCCTCCTTATGTAGATGTGACCTGGACCTGACTGGCTTCGGCGAGTATTATTACGATTTCGTGAGGCACAAGGAAGGTTACCCTGGTCACCAAGTTTCCAGCCCCTGGCAGCTACAACTCTGAAGATGTAGACAAACTCTCACGTCTCAACATCCGGTACAACACCCCGTCAGGTCTCTTACTTGAATCTTATAATTACAAACTTGTAAAACTCTTCCTAAATAAGACATTTCTGCAACTCTTAGGCATCTTTATTCTGGAAACGTTTCGCCAGCCAGCGGCTTCAGAACAGTACAGAGAAACGATGGAAGAGGAGAGTGAGGTAATCAGTCCCTGAGCCTGTAGTGGATGTGTTCAGTCTATTAGTCAAGACTGATAGACGGAACACATCGACTACAGGTTGAGGGACTGATCACATCACTTACCTCCTCATATTCCACCGTTTCTGTGTTGGACTGAAGATACCATTGGCTGGCGAAATGTTTTCGGAATAAAGATATCCAAGTGTTTCACATGTGTCTTGTATATCAGCTTTTCAGTTTTCTAAACCATTTATTCAAATTGTTGAAAATATTGTATGGTTGAGTCTCTACCTTGAGCACACCATGAGACATCCAAACTGTCAGTAGCATCTCGGGTACTTTCTTGACGGTATTCAGGTACTTTCTTGACGGTATTCAGGTACTTTCTTGACGGCATTCAGGTACTTTCTTGACGGTATTCATCTGTTTGTACTTATTTGTGGTTTTCTGGGGTCGAGTCAACTTCTGGCCCAGCCTCTTCACTGGTCGCTACTAGGTCCGCTCTTTCTCCCTACTCCATAAGATTTATCGTATATCTTTTAACATATCTTCCCTGGTGACCTCCTGATTGGTCTCTAGACCATGACAGCCTTGAAAATTTGCCATGATCAAGCCGATTGGATAATCATAATCAGTAATCTCTATGTACATTTCTGGAATAAACAAATTGGTTCCACTACTTTTTATACAGTACCTGATGACATTCAGTGCCTGAAACCCTTTACAGCAGAGGTAGAAACTCCAGGAAATGACGCCTACAACTTGTCCCGGTCTCGCAAAGGAGTCCATTTTGCTGCAGAACACTATAGAGAGAACACACTCACACACATATATATATCTTTCTTTCAACAAATCGGCCTTCCCACCATGGCGGTGTGGCCCAAAGAGAAAAACAAAAGTTTCTCTTTTTAACTTTAGTAATGTATACAGGAGAAGGGGTTACTAGCCCCTTGCTCCCGGCATGTTAGTCGACTCTTATGACATGCATGGCTTACGGAGGAAGAATTCTGTTCCACTTCCCCATAGAGATAAGAGGAAATAAGAACAAGAACTAGTAAGAAAATAGAAGAAAACCCAGAGGGGTGTATATATATATGCTTGTACATGAATGTGTAGTGTGGCCTAAGTGTAAGTAGAAATCTTGCATGTTTATGAGACAAAAAAGACACCAGCAATCCTACCATCATGTAAAACAATTACAGGCTTTCGTTTTACACTCACTTGGCAGGACGGTAGTACCTCCCTGGGCGGTTGCTGTCTACCAACCTACTACCTATATATATATATATATATATATATATATATATATATATATATATATATATATATATATATATATATTATTATATATATATATATAGGATGGGTCCACCTCTGGTGTCAATTGTGGGACCCATTGCCTCGGAGAAGTGGATAAAAGACTTCAAGGAAGAATATTTAGATTTCTTTCTGAAGCCATTTGAATATTCCACTTCCCCTACCACCCCATTTTTTTTTTTTTTACAAACTTTATTTCAAGACAAAATACAATAGGGAGTAAAACAACATAGATAACTCAGAGCTACATGTCAAATACTTCGTCCAACTCCCCGGCAGTGGGCCGCGTGCCCAGAATACTGCAGGCATTTCCCTCTGGATCGCAACACTGAGTCTCTGAAAGAGGAAACTGGTCGCCCTGTGGTCCTTGGTTTCTATGATGAGTTTTCCACCCAGCTCCTTGAGAAACTTTAGAGCACACTTGCCCATGCTCCATGGGTCTCCGACCCTATTGGGATGAAGTTATAGCAAGAGGAAGGTCTTCATATTTGCGGGTCTTCTGGGTCTCCCTGTGGCTGGCAGCTCCACCCCTTCGGCTAAGGAGTGTGGCAGGTAGGTGTCTGCCAATGTGGCAGCACAGGTGTAGTCCCAAGCAATCTGCTTACCATCCTTCCAGGGTAGCATGGTGGCTCCATCAGGACGCTTTTGACTTCCATCAGACCTCTGCACTTGGGGTTCCCGTTGAGCTGGGCAACGGGCTGTGGCGAGGCTTCTCTTTATGATGTCATTGACCTCCTCATGTCTAGCATACTTCCCTTCTGATGTGTGACACACTAGACCATGAAGTCCGAATTGATCAGCCGTCGCCCTGCCGCAAATACACCTATGTTCGGTGAGTATGGGGGCGGCTAAGCGAAGAGCAACACTTAGGTCACACTACACATGCATGCACAAGCATATATATACTAACCCCTTTGGGTTTTCCTTCCATTTCTCTTCCTAGTTCTTGTTCTTGTTTATTTCTGCTTACCTCTATGGAAAAGTGGAACAGAATTCTTCCTCCGTAAGCTATCAGTGTCGTAAGAAGCGACTAAATGCCGGGAGAAATGGGCTAGTAACCCCTTCTCCTGAATAAATTACTAAAAAGATAAGGAAAAACTTTATAAAATTGGGAGATTTGAATGTGCGTGGATGTAGTGCGGATGATAGGAAAGAGATGATTGCTAATGTTATGAATGAAAAGAAGTTGGATGTCCTGACTCTAAGCGAAACAAAGCTGAAGGAGGTAGGCGAGTTTCAGTGGGGAGAAATAAATGGGATTAAGTCAGGAGTATCTGAGAGAGTTAGAGCTAAGGAAGGGGTAGCAATAATTATGAAGGATCAGTTATGGAGAGAGAAGAGGGAACATATATGTATAAATTCAAGAATTATGTGGATTAAAATAAGGGTCGGATGTGAAAGTGGGTCATAATAAGTGTGTATGCACCTGGAGAAGAGAGGAGTGTAGAGGAGAGAGAGAGATTTTGGGAGATGTTAAGCGAGTGTGTAGGAATTTTTGAGCCAAGTGAGAGAGTAATCGTGGTAGGGTACCTAATGGGGAGCATTTGATTGAACTTTGTATACAAAGGGATTTGGTTATAGGTAACACATATTTTAAGAAAAAGTGGATAAATAAGTATACAAGATATGATGTAGGAAGAAATGACAGTAGTTTGATGGACTACATGTTGGTAGATAAAAGACTGTTCGGGAGACTTCAGGATGTACATGTTTATAAAGGGGCCACAGATATATCAGATCACTTTTAAGTTGTAGCTACAGTGAGAGCAAAAGGTAGATGGGATACAAGGAGAATGTAAACAACAGTAAGGAGGAGGCGGTTAGGGTAAGATATAAACAACTGTTGGAGGACAGATGGGCTAGTGAGAGTATAGGCAGTAGGGTAGAAGAGGTATGGGGTAAGTTTAAGAATATAATGTTAGTGTGTTTAGCAGAAGTTTGTGGTTATAGAAAAGTGGGTGCAGGAGGGAAGAAGAGCGATTTGTGGAATGATGATGTAAAGAGAGTAGTAAGAGAGAAAAAGTTAATGTATGAGAGGTTTTTACAAAGTAGAAGTGATGCAAGGAGGGAGGAGTATATTGAGAGAAAAAGAGAGGTTAAGAGAGTGGTGAAGCAATGTAAAAAGAGAGCAAATGAGAGGGTGGGTGAGATGTTATCAACAAATTCTGTTGAAAATAAGAAAAAGTTTTGGAGTGAGATTAATAAGTTGAGGAAGCCTAGGGAAAGAATGGATTTATCAGTTAAAAATAGGAGAGGAGAGTTAATAAATGGAGAGTTTGAGGTATCGGGAAGATGGAGGGAATATTTTGAGGAGTTGTTAAATGTTGATGAAGACAGGGAAGCTGTGATTTCGTGTATAGGGCAAGGAGGAATAACATCTTATAGGAGTGAGGAAGAACCAGTTGTGAGTGTGGGGAAAGTTCGTGAGGCAGTAAATAGAATGAAAGTGGGTAAAGCAGCTGGGATTGATGGGATAAAGATAGAAATGTTAAAGGCAGGTGGGGATATAGTTTTAGAGTGATTAGTGTTTTATTTAATAAATGTATGGAAGAGGGTAAGGTACCTAGGGATTGGCAGAGAGCATGCATAGTTCCTTTGTATAAAGGCAAAGTAGACAAAAGAGAGTGTAAAAATTATTGGGGAATAAGTCTGTTGAGTATACCTGGTAAAGTGTATGGTAGAGTTATTATTGAAAGAATTAAGAGTAAGACGGAGAGCAGGATAGCAGATGAACAAGGAGGCTTTAGGAAGGGTAGGGGGTGTGTAGACCAAGTGTTTGCAGTGAACCATATAGGTGAACAATATTTAGATATGGGTAAAGAGGTGTTTGTGGCATTTATAGATTTGGAAAAGGCATATGATAAGGTGGTTTGGGGGGCAATGTGGTAGATGTCGCAAATGTATGGAATAGGAGGCAGGTTATTGAAAGCGGTGAAAAGTTTTTACGAGAATAGTGAGGCTCAGGTTAGAGTATGTAGGAGAGAGGGAGATTATTTCGCAGTAAAAGTAGGCCTTAGACAGGGATGTGTGATGTCACCGTGGTTGTTCAATATATTTATAGATGGAGCTGTAAGAGAAGTGAATGCTCGGGTGTTGGCAAGAGGTGTGGGGTTAAAAGATAAAGAATCTGAAATAAAGTTTGAGTTGCCACAGTTGCTCTTTGCTGATGACACTGTGCTTTTGGGAGATTCTGAAGAGAAGTTGCAGAGGTTGATTGATGAGTTTGGTAGGGTATGTAAAAGCAGAAAGTTAAAAGTAAATACTGGAAAGAGTAAGGTGATGATAAAAAAATTAGGTAACGAAAGATTGGATATCAGATTGGAGGGAGAAAGTATGGAGGAGGTGAATGTATTCAGATATTTGGGAGTGTATGTGCCAGCAGATGGGTCTATGAAAGATGAGGATTCTGTGGAGACAAAGAACTTTGTCCATGGAAGCAAAAAAGGAATGTGAAGCATGGGTGGTGAATGTTGCAACAAGGATAAGGCTGTAGGCAAAGTGTGGTGTGAATATAATGCAGATAATTCGTAGTTTGGAAATTAGGAGGAGGTGCGGCAACCTCAGCAACCCTTCTTCAGAGGAGGGGTTGTTGAGGTGGTTCGGATATGTAGAGAGGGTGGAACAAAATGACTTCGAGAGTGCATAAATCTGTAGTGGAGGGAAGGCGTTGTAGGGGTCGGCCTAGGAAAGGTTGGAGGGAGGGGGTAAAGGAGGTTTTGTGTACGGGAGGCTTGGACTTCCAGCAAGCATGCGTGAGTGTGTTAGATAGGAGTGAATGGAGACAAATTGTTTTTAGACTTGACGTGCTGTTGGAGTGTGAGCAGGGTAATATTTATGAATGGATTCTGGGAAACCGGCAGGCCGGACTTGAGTCCTGGAGATGGGAAGTACAGTGTCTGCACTCTGAAGGAGGGGTGTTAATGTTAGTTTTATAACTAGCGTAAGCACGCCTCTGGCAAGATAGTGATGGAGTGAATGATGATGAAAGTTTTTCTTTTTCGGGCCACCCTGCCTTGGTGGGAGACGGCCGATGTGTTAATAATAATTAACAATTTGCCTCGTGAAATTATTGGATTTCTTTAACAGTATTTCTAATTTAGGCCGGATGAAGTTAATTGATGGAGAGATTACATGTAACAAGAGTACATGTAACATGTAACAATAGTACATGTAACATGTAACAATAGTACATGTAACATGTAACAAGAGTACATGTAACATGTAACAATAGTACATGTAACATGTAACAATAGTACATGTAACATGTAACAAGAGTACATGTAACATGTAACAAGAGTACATGTAACATGTAACAATAGTACATGTAACATGTAACAAGAGTACATGTAACATGTAACAATAGTACATGTAACATGTAACAAGAGTACATGTAACATGTAACAAGAGTACATGTAACATGTAACAAGATTACATTTAACATGTAACAATAGTACATGTAACATGTAACAAGAGTACATGTAACATGTAACAAGAGTACATGTAACATGTAACAATAGTACATGTAACATGTAACAAGAGTACATGTAACATGTAACAAAGTACATGTAACATGTAACAAATACATGTAACATGTAACAATAGTACATGTAACATGTAACATAGACATGTAACATGTACAAGTACATGTAACATGTAACAAAGTACATGTAACATGTAACAATAGTACATGTAACATGTAACAAGATACATGTAACATGTAACAAAGTACATGTAACATGTAACAAGAGTACATGTAACATGTAACAATAGTACATGTAACATGTAACAAGAGTACATGTAACATGTAACAATAGTACATGTAACATGTAACAATAGTACATGTAACATGTAACAAGATTACATTTAACATGTAACAAGAGTACATGTAACATGTAACAAGAGTACATGTAACAAGAGTACATGTAACAAGAGTACATGTAACAAGAGTACATGTAACATGTAACAAGAGTACATGTAACATGTAACAAGAGTACATGTAACATGTAACAAGAGTACATGTAACATGTAACAAGAGTACATGTAACATGTAACAATAGTACATGTAACATGTAACAAGAGTACATGTAACATGTAACAAGAGTACATGTAACATGTAACAAGAGTACATGTAACATGTAACAAGAGTACATGTAACATGTAACAAGAGTACATGTAACATGTAACAAGAGTACATGTAACATGTAACAAGAGTACATGTAACATGTATCATAGGTAACATGTAACAAGAGTACATGTAACAAGAGTACATGTAACAAGAGTACATGTAACAAGAGAGTAAAGGGGGAGGGTTCTCTGAGAATTAATCTACGTACAGTGTACAATAATTTTACAAAACATTAAATAAACTGATAATACTAAATGTATATATTTTTTTTTTTTCAAGAACAATTTTATATATTTATTATGGGAAATTGAAATCACATTACTGCAGATACGTCATAGACGCTGCATATCTCCTGGGTGTATATACACAGAGGTGTATATACACGGAGGTGTATATACATCAAATAATAATCAAGTGAATTAAATAAAAGAAGGAAATATTTTATATTTAGTGTAAGTTTAATATTCTTGTCAGGTGAAGCAAATAATAACATTAATATTGGACAAGTATTTAACTAAACATGGTGTGATAAACACATCAAACATCAAACATTATGGAAAATATTATACAAACTAAGAAAACAAAGATTAAAAACTACTGATAGCCATATTTACTTTTTTTTTTTTTGTAAAT
The DNA here is from genome assembly GCA_009830355.1 of Cherax destructor. Lineage (NCBI taxonomy): Eukaryota > Metazoa > Arthropoda > Malacostraca > Decapoda > Parastacidae > Cherax > Cherax destructor. Next base: position 54,256 of record WNWK01007714.1, on the reverse strand, counting down.
TTATTATTTTTTCAAACAATCTTATTCTTCAAACTGAGAAACTCTTCATTTTTTTTTTAATTTCATTACTTTTCAAGGAACCTCTTTCTTCATACTGAGAAACCTTTGAATTTGTATGGGTTCTTTGAACCCTTAAATACAGCACTACATTATGTCAGGCTGTCACAGTGTTAGGGACAGTGTTCTTGATCTAAACTAACTTCCTCTTCTGTTTTTATTTACACCTAGAGAATATCTTATCCTTAGTGAGCTACAACTAACTGAGGGTATATTAGTGAGCTACAACTAACTGAGGGTATATAGATCAGTTTACAAGTGCAGGCGCCAGCTGGTCCATTTTTAATGACCGTTCCCAAAACTGGTTTACTTACGATGACTCTTGGATGCTATTTAGAAGGTTGGCATTGTCACTCTTAGTCTCGAAATGGAATTCAGTTATTTTTTGTATTAAGTAAATGTCGTTTGCATTACTAGAGGGGGGGGGGGTCAGGAAGTTAGTGAGTGGGTCTTGATCCATGGTACTGGACTTCACCTCCCATTCTCTAAAACGAATTTTAATATCATTATCGGAACCCCATGAGTTCAGAACTTTCCCCCGATTAAAATAAAACGTTTCTGAAATATTTCTGAATGACTTCAGTGTTAATGTCAGGTACATTTTATAAAACGGGTGAAAAGTTTTATTGGGTTTAAGCAGAGAAGGTGCAGTTTTATTTTTTACTTCCGACCATTAATTGGAGTGTGCAATCACGTGATCACCTTCAAACGTCAAGTGCTGATGTTTTTTCTCAGGCAAAGATTATTTATAAGGTTGTATAAGTTTTAATGTGTTAATTTTATTAAACTGCTTTCCGTAAAATAATTGGGGGGCGGCGTCTCTTCTAATTAGAATTATGTCAGTGTTTGACTTAATGTAATTTTTATGATCATATAATATCTGAGGCCTCAAGAAAACTGTAAAAAAAAGAATGTTACGTACCAATAGCTTAAATAATACACAACCCGTACATAGAGAAAAGCTTATGATCTTTCGGTCCTACTTGGACCATTTAAAAAATCACATTAACACGAAATAAAGAAAGAGCCAGTATACATACTCGGTATTGTGCCTCTTTGTTCTTTAGCTTAAATAATAAAGACGAGATTTCTTTCCAGAAGAGGCAATAAAAGCAATGGGGTCAGAAGCCCACAAAACCTCCTAAAATGAAAATAATAATAACGCTGCTTCAATATTAGTTTCCAAGACCCACATCTTACAGAAAGATCGCCACCCCAGAGAGTACATTACTCCAGGAGTCACACTGATACTTGTTCCCTGAACTCTGGTCAGTCGTATACAGAGAACAGTTTGATTTTAACATGTGCATGTCCAATTTACCTTCCTATGGAAGAAATTGGGAAAACTGAAATAATATTTCAGTGTCACATCTGATTTCCTTCAGCACTTTACAACTGTTAACTTGATGTAACTTTTGAACGGCTTTAACCTTAATGTGTTGGTATATTTTAAGATATTTTTTGTCTCTGAAGAGTATGCCTCTTCAGTTTTGCTTCAAAGTTTGTGCATCTTAGTGGAAAGTTTAAAGTAGTTTTGAACAGTGTATGGCTTAACTTGTCATTTTTACTGAAAAAATTGAGACATTACTTTCCATGTGACAACTGGAGAATATTTCTTCTGATTCGCTTCAAATCTTCACTGCTAATATCTAAATGGATTAGAACCTTGTGCTGTGCTATTGTTATCGCAAACACTGAGGTACAGGGGCCGGGGTGGTGTGCTGTACTATTGTTATCGCGAGCACTGAGGTACAGGGGCCGGGGTGGTGTGCTGTACTATTGTTATCGCAAACACTGAGGTACAGGGGCCGGGGTGGTGTGCTGTACTATTGTTATCGCAAACACTGAGGTACAGGGGCCGGGGTGGTGTGCTGTACTATTGTTATCGCAAACACTGAGGTACAGGGGCCGGGGTGGTGTGCTGTGCTATTGTTATCGCAAAAACTGAGGTACAGGGGCCGGGGTGGTGTGCTGTACTATTGTTATCGCAAACACTGAGGTACAGGGGCCGGGGTGGTGTGCTGTACTATTGTTATCGCAAACACTGAGGTACAGGGGCCGGGGTGGTGTGCTATAGGGATGCCTTTCTCGGACTGCATAGTGACAATAAGGAATAAAGAAATTAATTATCTGGGATCACATGATCCATCGTCTGCTTGACGCGAGACCTACGCTATCCTTGGAACAGCCTCGGAAGGTCCTAAACCTGACATTAGCCTTACTTATTCCTTACTTATTCTTCCTCTTCGTGTTGGAGTCTGGATATTTGCTTGGTATTCCAATGATTATTGAGTGGTATCTGAAGAGTGAACGTAAGTGGTCTAAGCTTCTTGAATGGTACATGCAGGTAACTCTTGGTCGATATATGGACAACGTTTAATGGATTTTCAGACAACGTTTCTTTAGTGTTATGAGAGCACGTGGTGGTGGGTGTGCTGGTATTAGTAATGTCCTCCTGGTCTGGTGTTATGAGAGCACGTGGTGGTGGGTGTGCTGGTATTAGTAATGTCCTCCTGTTCTGGTGTTATGAGAGCACGTGGTGGTGGGTGTGCTGGTATTAGTAATGTCCTCCTGGTTTGGGTGGGCGAGGTGGGGCATCCTGCTCAGCTCTGTGGAAGATAATCTGAGTTAAGTTTATATATTTTGTTTCTAGAAGTTAAATATATTTGTAATATTTAAGGTCGTTATTAAAAATCTTAAAAAAAAAACTTTATAGGAACAATAAATTTCATTTTATGGTCCTTTAAAGAGTCTTTGTAATATAAGTCTCCCTCTCTCTCTCTCTCTGACACACACACACACACACACACACACACACACACACACACACACACACACACACACACACACACACACACACACACACACACACACACACACACATTTTAGGAAGTATTTCTTCAGAGTGGTCAGGAAGTGAAACAATCTGTAGATTGACGAAGTGGCGGCAGGATCCATACATAGCTTTAAGAAGAGGTACGATAAAGCTCTTGGAGGAGGGAAAGAGTGGACCTAGTAAGGACCAACGAAGAGGCCGGGACCAGGAGCTAAGACTCGATCCCTGCAGCCACAGATAGGTGAGTACACCTACATGGAGACAGGAAGGCAGCAGAGATGGAACAGCTTCGGGGGTCCACGAAAACTCAGAAGCCACAGAGAAGATTACCAGCCTCAAGGAACTCAAGGTATTCCTCCCAGCCTCAAGGAACTCAAGGTATTCCTCCCAGCCTGAAGGAACTCGAGGTATTCCTCCCAGCCGGTGTCCCGGAGAACCCAAATCAAGGTCTGCCCCGACTTCCCCAAGACTAATATTTGTTCTACACTTGCTCCTCACCATCTCCTTGACCCTTGCAATGATGCACACACCAGGTCAGCCCTACAATCCCCACTAATAGGCAATACGGAGAAAGAATAGCCAGTATAAACAGGTGTATAGTAAGGGAAAGAGACCTCGTAGTAAAAGAGAATTATTTGAAAGAAGGAAAAGTAGAGATAACCCCCAGATATCATTGCTATCACAGACACAAAGAAAACTGAAATAATTTCAGATGCTATGTTACCAGTAGGAAGAAACAAGGGAGGAGGAGAAATAGTGCTGCTAATCAGAAACCATTGGAGCTTTGATAAGACGAGTCATTTAAACATATATGAAGGAGGTAAATATATAGTGGGTTAAATTAAGACAGGAAGGGAGGACCCAAAATAGTAGCTGCGATGATGTACAATCAGCTGCCTAACAGTAGGAAAAACCCAAAAAACAGGAATATGAAGACAACATAGCAGAGGCAGCTAGGAATGTGCATAAGGCTGAGTCAAAATTGTTTATCATGAGGGAATTTCAATAAAACTGAAATAAATATTGAGAGCTGGGACGCCATGTGTGGGAACGAAAATATGATGGGGTAAGTTGATGGAAGTGGTTAGGGACAAGTTATGTATCATATAAAGAATACGACAAGAGATAGAGAGGAGATAAACCAGCAAGACTGGATCTAGTATTTGCTGTAAGTACATCTGACATATAAGAAAAAGTACCCGAGAGTCCCCGGTGGCTATCAACTCTACAGTACTGAACTTCGAGTACCAAAGGGAACTAAACGTAGGAGGAAGAAACCAGGCTGTGGAAATGAGATCTTCGCAGAGATCAGGGATTTCCTGAATGCGGTGCAGTGGGAAAGGGAACTAGAACGAACGTTAGCAGATGCTCTTATTGCCAACAGGCGTCGTAAGAATCAGCTTCGCTTTCTACGTGATGGAATATCTAGCTGGAATGTACTGGGAGGCAGAGGAGAACTTCATACCTAGAAAATGTAGAGGAAATAGCAAGGACGAAGAGAGCCCTTGGTTCAACCAGAGATGCATAGAGGCAAAACAAGAGAAATATAAAAACATGGATGTAAAGAGAGAAGTGAGCAGATTAATTACTCAGAATAAAACGTCTTCCAGTCACTGCAAGAGAGTCAGCAGACAGAAGAAAGTACTGAGAGTTCTGATGAGAATGGAAAAGATTCTGATGATGCTGTTGACGAGGACTTGTTAATCTACACTAATGATGAGGATGACAGTGAAGGTGAAGAGAATGACAATGTGGCTGCTATTGTCAACTCAAGAAAGGTAGTGATTCCCAAACTGAAGTGGCAAGCAAAGAACTATCATTCCATGATTGACTGGAAGACTGAACTCAAAACTGAGCCTCCTTTCATTGATTCTCTGTCAGATCAACAGGTTCTGAAAATTATTGAGACTCCACTGGAGGTTCCCAAGTGTCCAAACAACACTCAAGCTGTTGAGAGAGAGATAACATTGATGACTGAAGCTGCACTCAAGTGACTGGACAGAAGGCAAGAGATGACTGAAGCTGCACTCAAGTGACTGGACAGAAGGCAAGAGATGACTGAAGCTGCACTCAAGTGACTGGACAGAAGGCAAGAGATGACAGAAGCTGCACTCAAGTGACTGGACAGAAGGCAAGAGATGACTGAAGCTGCACTCAAGTGACTGGACAGAAGGCAAGAGATGACAGAAGCTGCACTAAAGTGACTGGACAGAAGGCAAGAGATGACTGAAGCTGCACTCAAGTGACTGGACAGAAGGCAAGAGATGACAGAAGCTGCACTCAAGTGACTGGACAGAAGGCAAGAGATGACTGAAGCTGCACTCAAGTGACTGGACAGAAGGCAAGAGATGACTGAAGCTGCACTCAAGTGACTGGACAGAAGGCAAGAGATGACTGAAGCTGCACTCAAGTGACTGGACAGAAGGCAAGAGATGACAGAAGCTGCACTCAAGTGACTGGACAGAAGGCAAGAGATGACTGAAGCTGCACTTAAGTGACTGGACAGAAGGCAAGAGATGACAGAAGCTGCACTCAAGTGACTGGACAGAAGGCAAGAGATGACTGAAGCTGCACTCAAGTGACTGGACAGAAGGCAAGAGATGACTGAAGCTGCACTCAAGTGACTGGACAGAAGGCAAGATATGACTGAAGCTGCACTCAAGTGACTGGACAGAAGGCAAGAGATGACTGAAGCTGCACTCAAGTGACTGGACAGAAGGCAAGAGATGACTGAAGCTGCACTCAAGTGACTGGACAGAAGGCAAGAGATGACAGAAGCTGCACTCAAGTGACTGGACAGAAGGCAAGAGATGACTGAAGCTGCACTCAAGTGACTGGACAGAAGGCAAGAGATGACGAAGCTGCACTCAAGTGACTGGACAGAAGGCAAGAGATGACTGAAGCTGCACTCAAGTGACTGGACAGAAGGCAAGAGATGACTGAAGCTGCACTCAAGTGACTGGACAGAAGTCAAGAGATGACTGAAGCTGCACTCAAGTGGCTGGACAGAAGGCAAGAGATGACTGAAGCTGCACTCAAGTGACTGAACAGAAGGCAAGAGATGACTGAAGCTGCACTCAAGTGACTGGACAGAAGGCAAGAGATGACTGAAGCTGCACTCAAGTGACTGGACAGAAGGCAAGAGATGACTGAAGCTGCACTCAAGTGACTGGACAGAAGGCAAGAGATGACTGAAGCTGCACTCAAGTGACTGGACAGAAGGCAAGAGATGACTGAAGCTGCACTCAAGTGACTGGACAGAAGGCAAGAGATGACTGAAGCTGCACTCAAGTGACTGAACAGAAGGCAAGAGATGACTGGAGCTGCACTCAAGTGACTGGACAGAAGACAAGAAATGACTGAAGCTGCACTCAAGTGACTGAACAGAAGGCAAGAGATGACTGGAGCTGCACTCAAGTGACTGGACAGAAGACAAGAAATGACTGAAGCTGCACTCAAGTGACTGAACAGAAGGCAAGAAATGACTGAAGCTGCACTCAAGTGACTGAACAGAAGGCAAGAGATGACTGAAGCTGCACTCAAGTGACTGGACAGAAGACAAGAAATGACTGAAGCTGCACTCAAGTGACTGGACAGAAGACAAGAAATGACTGAAGCTGCACTCAAGTGACTGGACAGAAGGCAAGAGATGACTGAAGCTGCACTCAAGTGACTGGACAGAAGGCAAGAGATGAATATATCAGGCAAAGAATATTGTCCAGGACAGTGACGCCCTAGTTCCACACCAAGAAACACTTCACTTATAACTTGTAATATTTTAAAATTAAATAGTTGATGATTGATATAACCCAGGTACATTTGATTATACAATCTTCACAACCAAAAATTATATAAATTATGTACACTTGATTATTATCCTGACAACCAATAAATTATAACTAATTGCTTTCAATGGTGTATAATTTGATGAAAAGTCGATCGCGATGCTGCAGAGTAAATGGACATGAAATGGTCTGAAAATTTGCACAGAAGTTTGTTGTGGTCATACAAATAATGTCTGAAAAGTGCAGCTTCCATCTATAAAATTTGTATTTTTTCAATGTTCTCTACTGTATATCTCACATGAAGAGAAAGACTTAGGGGTGAGAATAATGCCTAGTATATTGCCAAACGCTCAATTTAACTGAATACCAATGCTCGTCTAGCATTTCTAAGAGTTTCTATTATTTATTAACACATAGGCTGTTTCCCACCAAGGCAGGGTGGCCCGACAAAGAAAAACTTTCATCATCATTCACTCCATCACTGTCTTGCCAGGGCGTGCTTACACTACAGCTACAAAACTGCAACATTAACACCCCTCCTTCAGAGTGCAGACACTGTACTTCCCATCTCCAGGACTTAAGTCCGGCCTGCCGGTTTCCCTGAATCCTTTCATAAATGTTACCTTGCTCACACTCCAACAGCACGTCAACTCCTAAAAACCATTTGTCCTTATTCGCTCCTATCTAACACGCTCACGCATGCTTGCTGGAAGTCCAAGCCCCTCGCACACAAAACTCCTTTACCCCTCCCTCCAACCTTTCCTAGGCCGACCCCTACCCCGCCTTCCCTCCACTACAGATTTATACACTCGAAGTCATTCTATTTTGTTCCATCCTCTCTACATGTCCAAACCATCTCAACAACCCCTCCTCAGCCCTCTGGATAGTGGTAGTAAAATTAGTAACAATAGTAGCAGTAATATTTGTACGAGGAATAAACGCATTTTTATTAGTATAGTTATAATAGTAAGTAGTAGTGAAATAGTTGTGGGAGTAGTTGCGCCTGTTGTTGTTGCTGAAGAAGCAGCAACAACAGCCGCAACTACTACCACAACTATTTCATTACTACTTACTATTATAACTATACTAATGCGTTTATTCCCCGTACAAATATTACTGCTACTATTGTTACTAATTTTACTACCACCACCACCACCACTACTACTACTAACAGTACTAGTACTACTACAACCACTATAGGTACTATTGCTACTACGACTACTAATACTACCACTACTAGTTATAATAGTAATATCACTAGTTATAAAAGCAGTATCACTAATTATAATATAATAGTAATATCACAACGTTATTTTTATTAAATATATCAATAATTTAATAAAAGTAGAGCGTTTTATGCGTACGTGTTCATGTAGATGTCATCCTCTTCGTATCCTGGAGCTGGGTAGGAGGGAGCCCCATACCCCTGATCACTGTAGTCCTGTTGGTAGGGCTGTTGGTGATCCTGTTGGTAGGGCTGTTGGTGGTCCTGTTGGTAGGGCTGTTGGTGGTCCTGTTGGTAGGGCTGTGGGTGGTCCTGTTGGTAGGGCTGTGGGTACTCCTGTTGGTAAGGCTCTGGGTAGGCGTTTGCTTGGAGTTGCTGTTGGCCGTAGCTGTAGGCGGCGGTGTTGTGGTCGTAACCTTGGCCCTCACCCTGAGATACCTTCACGAAGTTCATTTATCTCTCCAGATTAAAGGTCATGTGTGGTTTAATAAGTTCATTAATGTTGAAAATATACACATCTCTTTTAATCACATAGACACACGCACACAAATAGTAATACACTTAAGACACAAACACTCTGGCAGACATATACACAATCAGTCATGCAGACACACACACTCTCGCGAGGCATAGAAAACGCGAGCCGGCAGGCGCTCACCCGACACCCAGGAAGAAAACGGTAGTCGGGTCACCCAAGGTTGGGGGACAGTACTTCTGGGGGGCCACTCCCCCACTACCCCACTCACCCACACGGGAGCAACACTTCAAATGCATATATAGTCACACACATCTTAATTTCTTTAGCTGCTAAAAAAACAATGTATTTCATACCCTATACAAAAACTTTAGCAGTTGTTCACAACTAAAATGGAACAATTCCAAAGACACTACAGAATTTATCCAGGGTACAACAAAAACGAGTTGTGGAGAAAAATGGAAAAAGGTAAAAATGTCCTGGCTGGTCCACAGGAGAATAAAAAGATAGAAGGAAGTCACTAAAAAAAGAGAAGAGACATATTTCAAAATCAGAAAGACAGATACGAGAAAACAAATATTCATTAACACCATCAATATTGAGGAAATGTCTCAAGAAGAAGTAGTCGCTGATGCTATTAAAAGGCTCTTAATCCGAAGAGTTATTTACCCCTATTCCTTCTCCTCCCCCTCCTCTTCCCCCTCCTCCTCCTCCCCCTCCTCCTCCCCCTTCCTGTCTGAATGACCTTTACCGGTCTACCATTTCTCACTGTTCATAAAACACCGGAGTCGAGGAATGGGGAATTAGATTTAAGAATATTGAGACTCACAAAAGTGGAATAACAGGATTGCAAACAAACCACGGAACGGGTGGAGTTTAAACCCATGGCGAAGGAGTTCTAAAATTCACTCGCCATGGGTTCAAACCCCATCCGTTTCGTGTTTATTTTAAGACTATTGTGATAGTATGTACCAGTAGTTTGTAAGTAGAGGATGGTAAGTGTAAGTGGGATGGGGAGGATTGTGGAGAAAATTCTCCAAAGGAGGGGGGTATGCGCCCATACTACCCTTGTTAAGGGCCCTCACCCTTTCCTCCCTTAGGAAAGGGCCAGAGGAGGCGCGTCTGGCTGAGAAAAACAATTTAATTCAAGCCATATGTACTGATTACAGTGTGTCAAGAATTGTGCTGACCACAGCACCACGAGGCACCTTGTGGCTGCACGAGGCACCTTGTGGCTGCACGAGGCACCTTGTGGCTGCACGAGGCACCTTGTGGCTGCACGAGGCACCTTGTGGCTGCACGAGGCACCTTGTGGCTGCACGAGGCACCTTGTGGCTGCACGAGGCACGAGCCATAAGGCAGCATGAGGGGCAGATTGAATACAGGCTCCATAGAGGTCATACGACTCTAGGGGTCATGCGGCGCGAGGCGACATAAATCAACATAGACAATAGTCGTACGCGTCCGTTATTTTAAATTAATCTCCACTATCGTCGGGAAATAAGATAAGAACTCTGTTCCAGTGCGTTTAGTGAATAGCATCAACATCGCAGTATATTCAGAAGTGTGCGCAGCTTCTTACTGCAAAAAGACAAACGTAGAGACAATCGCAAGTGAATTCCATCGAAACAAGACGGTGACTTCAGCGGCATTGTAAGAATTTTGTGTTCTGGTCATGCAGGGGACTGCGCAGTTCTTGTAGTCAAGAACAACAAAATTTTACCTATTGACGGCAGTTATGCGTGGACTTTTTAGTCCAAAACAGTGAGTAAAACGCCTTTCAGTCCATCTAAGACTGAAATATGGACATATGCTCCTTTGGGGCAATATATTATAATAAACCACGTGTATTTTTTCCATACAGCCCTGTGGAGAATGAGGCCATAGATGGATCCCCTGAGAAGGTGTTGGGAACGGCTGCGACATCTTGGATTCATCAATAAGCTAAGTATTAGCGAACCATACATTCCATGTTATCGTTGGAGCCCATCCTCCACAAGGATGGTAAGTGCAAGTGGGATGGGGAGAATAGTAAGTGCAAGTGGGATGGGGAGAATAGTAAGTGCAAGTGGGATGGGGAGGATGGTAAGTTAGAAATTAGAAAAATTTAGCTTATGAGAAGCTTTTAATTTACAGCACCGACAAGTTGATAAGCCACACGACCTGCAGTTGGGTATCTTTATTCCGAAATGTTTCGCCTACACAGTAGGCTGCCTCTGTACTCGACTGAAGAAGCTATGGTTATTCTCCTTCCTCAGACTTAGAAACATTTCTCTTCATAAAATTGCATCTGCCACTTCTCCGACCACTGTATCAACGTATCCAGATCTTCCTGTTACATTCTACTGTCCTCTTCAAAATTAATTTGACGACCTACTTTAGTATCATTGGCAAACTTGCTAGCGCGCTATTTATTCTCTCATCTGTCGTTTATTTATAATGTGAACCAAAAAGGCCCAAGACTGTCCCCTGTGGAACACCGCAGGTGACGCGTCCCAACGCTGATTTCTCCCCATTTATGCAAACTGTGATGCCTGTGTCAACCACGCCTCTACCCAGGAACATATTTCTCCCACCTATTCCGTGTGCCTATACTTTCCTCAATAATAATCAATGTCAGAAGCCTTACTGACGTCCCTATACACAATAAAATTCATTATTATTACCTTCCCAAATACCTTAGTGAGTGAAAAAAAGTCAGTAAATTTGCAAGGTAGTTCGACATTTTGTAAAACGGTGCAGAGATTCTTTGATCAGTTTATATCATTCAATGTGGCTTCGAATAGCCTCTACAATTATTGATTCCATCAATTTTTCCACGATGTAGGTTAGGTTAATTGGTTTGCAACAAGACTAGTCCCGGAGTTAATTAAGGGGTATGTCCTTCGAGGAGAGGTTAAGGGAAATCGACCTGACGACACTGGAGGACAGAAGAGATAGGGGGGACATGATAACGACATGATAACTCCCAAACCTTCCTAGGAGAAGCTTCAGCCTCCTATTTTTCTCCTGAAGAAGTTGAACCTCCTTCTTCAGCACTTTAACCTGAGATTCTAAAACACTGCAGCTAGCCATGTGCTAGGTAACACCCCACGCTAATTCCCAGACAGCTTAGGACAGGTATGACCACACGTGACCACTGACCTCAGTCGCATCCTGGGGAGGGGGTTGTTTTAAATTGTTTTTTCTCTTGTATATTCAGAGTCTTTCCAAGGGTGTGAGTGTTTTATCCGTAGGATACAGTTGTTTTTTTAATCACTGAATAATTACGAGCCTGTCTATACCTATGACCGTAGATAACTGTTCCTGGGTTTCTCGTGGCTGGGTCTCACTCCACGCGTCGTTGAAAAGCAAAAATTACTTGAATGGGAGACATTAAGAAACACGCAAGAAAGATAAATATGTATTGAATCTTTGTAGATATCTGAAATATTCACCTGCCATCTTACATTTTCATGAAGTAGAAAGAAAATCTCAGAAATCCTCCATGAATGGAAAATATGTAGCAAGTTTTCGTATCAAACCTACGGTAGGCCGGTAAATTACCTTCCTAGAGTAGTTGATGTCTACCACCGTCTACAATGTTGAGCTATGGTAGCTTAACCAGGTAGCAGGCTGGTCTTTAGCCTGCCACAAGGGTAGCATAACTCAGATATACCAACAAGGGTAGGATAACCCAACACTTAGATATACCAACAAGGGTAGGATAACCCAACACTCAGATATACCAACAAGGGTAGGATAACCCAACACTTAGATATACCAACAAGGGTAGGATAACCCAACACTCAGATATACCAACAAGGGTAGGATAACCCAACACTTAGATATACCAACAAGGGTAGGAAAACCCAACACTCAGATATACCAACAAGGGTAGGATAACCCAACACTCAGATATACCAACAAGGGTAGGATAACCCAACACTTAGATATACCAACAAGGGTAGGATAACCCAACACTTAGATATACCAACAAGGGTAGGAAAACCCAACACTCAGATATACCACCAAGGGTAGCATAACCCAACACTCAGATATACCAACAAGGGTAGCATAACCCAACACTCAGATATACCAACAAGGGTAGCATAACCAAACACTCAGATATACCAACAAGGGTAACATAACCCAACACTCAGATATACCACCAAGGGTAGCATAACCCAACACTCAGATATACCACCAAGGGTAGCATAACCCAACACTCAGATATACCAACAAGGGTAGCATAACTACTCTAAGGTGCATTTACTATAAATAAATAGTCAGCCTTACTTGATAATCAGGAACGATATGACGATTACCTGAAAAATAAATAAATAAAAGTTTATCATTTAAAACAGAAGAATTGTAATGTATAATTAATTACAATTGTAAATATTAACGTTATTATGTGCAACTGAAAGTTAAAGAGGTCGATCAATTAGGTAAATTGATCGGTAGAAAAAACACTGTACCTACTGCCTCTGGTAACCTAGCTTAGGTAACTTAGTTGAGCTAGACCAGTGTTTTGAGTTACTATTTTGCCGAGACGATAACACTCAAATAATAATTATGAAGATGGGATACCCCTCTTTCTCTGTCTGTCTGTGTTCCTACCTTTATTTACAAGTTAAGAGCTGTTACCTACTCTCTCTCTCTCTCTCTCTCTCTCTCTCTCTCTCTCTCTCTGCAATTTTCCAGGTTCTATTGAAAGTCAAGCGCCTTTCGATTAATTGTATTATTTATCAGAGACGCCGAATTCATTTTCGGTCTGCTTTTGAACGCCAGACAACTAGTACCTCGTCTGCTTCCCATCCAGAAAGTCCTACATTAACTATGTACTACTCTCATTACTGTTTATTTTTATCAAAACTGACTAAACCAAATATGACTCATTTTAGATCCCACTTTATGACCCCGTACGGGCTAAGGCACATTTTGTGAATGTAATAAAATCTATATGTATCTCGGTCGCTGCGTGATCCAAGGAAGATATCCCCGTATTTCATAACCCCAGTCCCCTGTGCCTCACTGTACGCGATTGGAATAGTGCAGAGTGCTGCATAAGTTGATAATGCAGTTGAGTATTAGCGATGAAGGGAATCTGAAGAGGATTTCACAAGTCATCAACTAGAAACTAATACACAGATTTTTTTTCAATAAATATTACAAATTACGACATACGCAAACCAAATCTAATTCATATCTTTCAAAGGGATCGAAGAATCCAATATCCTAAAATACACAAGCACGTTAAGGTCTTAAGGGACAAATGCTGAGACTAGTTATCAGGACTTAAAGAAAATAGAACCTTATATGCGACATATGTACAGCCAATCATTGAAGCAGGAAGCCCACACTTGGTCAAGCAAGGAAAGAATGTTCGCATTCTGGCTATTATCAGAAACAAGAAGAATGAACTCTGAGGAGAAAGTGAAGGAACTAAGCCGAACGTAATTGACAAATAAAAGGTCACAGGAAGACATCACCACGACATACAAAATCCTAAAGGGGAACTGATTGGGCACATTTGGATTTATATTTACAGTTCACTTATCTGTTGTAAGGAAATTTAGAATACAAAAAGACAACAACAGAGCAACAGTTGACAGCTTAGTAGATGGGATACGACTATCACACATGACCACAGCACAGCTACTAGCATGGCACAGTTGAACCATAAGGAAATAAACTACATTAAACGCTACACAGTTTACCAGATACATAGTTGGCTAAAATGAAGACTTCGTATCCGGGATACAGTAAGATGAAGGGTTGATCCAGCAACACTGTACCTAATCTTCATCTTAGTTATATGTGACTTAGATGAGAGAGATAATGGGAGGCGCCTGGGTGTTGGGGGAAAAACTCCAGCTCTCTTTCACCTTAATTCATAAAGATACACACACCAAATGTCACTCAGCATAGACGTCAGGAGGCCACCGAAATCCCTTATAATAAAATGCTGATGACGGAGGAGTAGGAGATTCACACTATCATTAAAATGACAGATGGGGAAGCTGAAGTGAACCGGGTGACAAATTTTCAGATAATCGGAAAGTACTCGAGGGCTAAAATATGATAAGTCAAACTGACTCCTGCTACAGAAACTGTCTGAGACAGGAATTCACAGGTAAGACAGTCAAAAAAATAATACCATGTGTACCACGATCGGGACAGAAAAGTGAAGGAGAGGGTACAGCTCAGGAAGATTATATATCAAGAAGTCAGAGGTGGGAAGGAGAGCCAAAGTATGCACCGATGGGTGTGAAAATTCAACCTCTAGAAAAAAAACACATTTACACCTCTTACATAGATCCCCCCTTATGCTCAACCTTCTTTCCCACTCAGACACAATTACGTAAAGCAAAATATACCCTAACCCTCTTCCTGCGACCAGAGTCCTCACCCCTACCACCAGCAACACAAGGAATGAAATGCAATAACAGAAAGGAACCTGAAAGTACAGCACATAAATGCAGATGGAATAACGACTAAGAATGAAGAATGAAACAAACGAAGAATGAAGGCATCCCAGACATTACAACACTCACATAGAGAAAACTTAGAGATACCAGATGCAATCTTCTCTGCTGGATATCAGATTATGATGTACATTGGGAACAAAGGAGGTAGAGGAGTAGCACTGCTAATCAGAAACCATGAAGTTTAGATGAGATGAGAAGAATAAGCAGAGAGAAGGCAAATGACAACATAATAGGCACACTTAAGACCAAGGGTCATAAGGTAGTGATGATAATGTACAACCCTCCACTAAATAGGAGACAGGCAAGAATATGACGACAATAACAGAGCGATGGTGGACACAATAGGCAGAGATGGCTAGAATAGCCCACATGAACAATGCTATAGGCTGCTGGTCATCCGAGACTTTATTCATAATGAAATAGACTGAGAGAAACTAGAGCCACACAGAGAACCAGAAACATGGAGGGCTAAGATACTGATCTGTAGGCCTCGTCACGTACTGCCGGTGAGGGATGTGTTGTTGTAGATTAAGGATGTGCCCATTGAAGGCATTCACTTGGCTGTCAACATCACCTTGGAGAAGAGCATTCCAATCGGAGGTTGCGAGCTCAGAGCAAAGGGCTAGCCAGTTTTCTCTCTTTCCCACAACCAGGTTGTACGTGTGGATTGCTCACCTCGTTCTGTTGGGATCTTGAGTGTCGTAAAAATAGCCTTATGGTCAGACGATCCAACATAGCCTAGGGGTTGGCAAGTGACTATACCTTCTGACAGATAACTCATTACTGGGTGTTAAAACAGAAGGGAGTCCATATTTTTCATTAGGAAGTTGATGGGGTCTGCATGTGGCCACTGAGGTCTGTACATTTCACATGTCAATACAGAGGTACTAGTGTTTATGCATAGCCTGAAGAACATCATTTCTAGGTGAGTAGGGATGGCATCATCAATGGGCTGGCCGTGTACACTTTTAGAGAAGCGCCAAGCAACACCTTGCCCTTGCCTGTCCCTTCTCGTCAATGAGGTGTAGACAGCAATTATTGCAAAATTTTATAATGTCCACTCGTTCACATAAATTATCTCGAGATAGGGCCAGCATCTAAGGTTGCAAAAATTTCCTACCAACACAAAATTATGGAAAATGCAGCAACCGAAGCAGGTTATTTGTGTATTTAGATTGTGCCAGATATGTTAGCACTCTGGTCTAAGACGTGGAAGATGAATATATTTATCTCGAATTTGAATACAAAATATTTGGCAACCAAATGAAATAAAAGAAGAAAAGAATTTTGGAGTAATGATTCACAACGTCCAAAATGGCACCAAACAATGCCTTTCTCATGTTGCTAGGTTTCACAGTTAGATATTTCAAAACAACGAACCAAAGATCATACTGACTGTGAAATGCACTTGTTAGACCTCATCTCTAATATGGAGTCCAGTTATGATATTCACATATAAAAGATAAAGATAGATCAGAGGGCGTACCGTCGCTACCAACAAACCATATAAAGACTCAAAACGCAGCTTCTTCTGATTTATTCCCCTCAAGGAAGGTTCCTTGATGCTGGTGAGGGGCTCTTGATCTAGGGAATTGCATATGTGCTCCAGTTCCCTGAATTAAACCTGAATGCCTTCCACATCCCCCCCACAGGCACTGTATAATCCTATGGGTTTTGTGCTTCCCCTTGATTATATTATTATTATTATTCCGATTTACTTCAAACTTTCAAAATTTGTGTATCCCATTAAGAAGTTTCGTCTTGTTTTTGGGAGTATACAAGAACCAATGTGCCATTTTGATTAATGGTGAAGTTTTTCTGTGATATAACTTGACTATGCTTCTTCAGAATGGGTTCAACCTTACGAAGGAAAAGAGGGGGGGGGTCCTTTACCGCAGCGCAGAGCTTTTTGATCCGAAGAATAGGCCTTTTCACCCCATTCTTGAATCGATTCTAAATACCACAGATCCCATATACCTCTCCTTTGTCTCATCAGTAAGGATATTTTCCCTTTTGTAAAATCCAGCTACAAGACAACAGGAAGAGGAATCCCCCATAAATCCTGCTCTAACATAACTTCTTTTGTGTTGTGGTGCTTGTTGCAGAATGACACACTTGGAAATCTTTACCGAGGAAACGTTTCGCCAACCAGTGGCTTCTTCAGTCCAGTACAGAGAATAACAGGGGACGATGAGGAGGAGTATGAGGTAATCATTCCCTCGGCCTGGAGTCGATGTGATACGTTTCCTCAATAAAGATTACCAAATGCTGTTCAAGTCTCTTATTCTTCAACTTGTGGCTTATGAAAACCATTTTCATCACACCTTTGGTGGCAGTCACTCTGACCGGTGGGAACGGAGTAAATTAGGCAGTGTCAGATGACCCCCCCGAGTGAGAGACTGGGTGACCATCTGACAGGATCTTGATAGTGGGAAAACTACTGGAGGTTGCCTGCGAATTCGGGAGTGAAAATTCACCAATTTTATTGATTAAATAATTTTCAGTGTATAATACGTTGAGGAACTCCTCAGGGTAACTTAGACAAAGATATGAAATGATTTTCCGTTGTGTAAATGACATTTTAGTCTATTTTACCTTAGAAAATTGGAAAATTGAAATACTGGCTGTCATCAACTCACAACTTGAGAACGCAGTTGCATTATAACAATGTGCATCAAATAGATAGCGTGGATAACAAACGTAAAGAGCATAACGAACGTGGAAAATAACGTGGATATCCCAAACAAAAGTTCAAATAAAAAAAGGTGATATAGATAGCAACGCAGATAACATAGAGAAAAGTGGATACCAGTTTGTATAAAACATTGATAAAAACATGGATAAAAATTAGAGAAGGACGTGGATAACATGTGGATAAATGAAATAGACGACCACACTGGTAGCAAAAACGTCAAAATAAGCACCAACACATGACACTAACTGGTCACCAACACATGACACTAACTGGTCACCAACACATGACACTAACTGTGGTCACCAACACATGACACTAACTGTGGTCACCAACACATGACACTAACTGGTCACCAACACATGACACTAACTGGTCACCAACACATGACACTAACTGTGGTCACCAACACATGACACTAACTGTGGTCACCAACACATGACACTAACGTGGTCACCAACACATGACACTAACTGGTCACCAACACATGACACTAACTGTGGTCACCAACACATGACACTAACTGTGGTCACCAACACATGACACTAACTGTGGTCACCAACACATGACACTAACTGGTCACCAACACATGACACTAACTGTGGTCACCAACACATGACACTAACTGGTCACCAACACATGACACTAACTGGTCACCAACACATGACACTAACTGGTCACCAACACATGACACTAACTGGTCACCAACACATGACACTAACTGGTCAGCAACACATGACACTAACTGTGGTCACCAACACATGACACTAACTGGTCACCAACACATGACACTAACTGTGGTCACCAACACATGACACTAACTGGTCAGCAACACATGACACTAACTGGTCACCAACACATGACACTAACTGTGGTCACCAACACATGACACTAACTGGTCACCAACACATGACACTAACTGTGGTCACCAACACATGACACTAACTGTGGTCACCAACACATGCCACTAACTGTGGTCACCAACACATGACACTAACAGTGGTCACCAACACATGACACTAACAGTGGTCACCAACACATGACACTGTGGTCATCAACACATGACACTAACTGTGGTCAGCAACACATGACACTAACTGTGGTCAGCAACACATGACACTAACTGTGGTCAGCAACACATGACACTAACTGTGGTCACCAACACATGACACTAACTGTGGTCACCAACACATGACACTAACTGTGGTCACCAACACATGACACTAACTGTGGTCACCAACACATGACACTAACTGTGGTCACCAACACATGACACTAACTGGTCAGCAACACATGACACTAACTGTGGTCAGCAACACATGACACTAACTGTGGTCACCAACACATGACACTAACTGTGGTCACCAACACATGACACTAACTGTGGTCACCAACACATGACACTAACAGTGGTCACCAACACATGACACTAACAGTGGTCACCAACACATGACACTAACTGTGGTCACCAACACATGACACTAACAGTGGTCACCAACACATGACACTGTGGTCATCAACACATGACACTAACAGTGGTCACCAACACATGACACTAACAGTGGTCACCAACACATGACACTAACTGTGGTCACCAACACATGACACTAACAGTGGTCACCAACACATGACACTGTGGTCATCAACACATTACACTAACAGTGGTCACCAACACATGACACTAACAGTGGTCACCAACACATGACACTAACAGTGTCACCAACACATGACACTAACTGTGGTCACCAACACATGACACTAACAGTGGTCACCAACACATGACACTAACAGTGGTCACCAACACATGACACTAACAGTGGTCACCAACACATGACACTAACTGTGGTCACCAACACATGACACTAACTGTGGTCACCAACACATGACACTAACTGTAGTCACCAACACATGACACTTACAGTGGTCACCAACACATGACACTTACAGTGGTCACCACCACATGACATTTACCATGGTAATGACAATATGACACCATGGTAACCATCGCATGACACTGTCCTGGGAAAAAACTTGATTAATGGGAATTAGTAAGCTTATAAATAGGTAAGTGAGAGCAAATTAGGCAAAGATGCACAGATAATTAGACACAGACAGTTATGTTAAACTTAGTATAGCAAGTTACACAAATATAGTTATGTCAGACATAGAGACGGAAGTTAGACTCATATAGGCGATTGAGACAGACATGTCAAACACAGAGAACTTAAATACAAACAGGCAAGCAAGTTAGAGCAATAAGAGAAAGAGAGATACAGACAGACAGACAGACACAGAGAGGCACTTCATTAAAGTCAGTGGCATAGCATATCATGTTACCAAGACATGCGATTTATGGCGTTTTACTGAGAAGACGTTTCGCCCACCAGCTGACTTCATCCATGGGCGGATCTACTAAAAAGCAAATAAAGCTTAAGCTTTAGGGCCCCTAATCCCGAAGAGGCCCAGGCATCGACTATAGTTCACATTGCTTAATTTTTTTAGGTCTACTGTATGAAAAGGGGCTGCGAAGAGTTCAAGCTTCAGGGCCTCAGAAATGTAGGTCTACCACTGATCTCATCACTAAAACGCCATAGACAGCATTACTGTGTCGTATTCCTGCAAATGAGCTCCAGTACAAGGAGAGCTTTGACTCACGGAGAGGTGTGCTCGGAGTGAAGGCCTGGTTGTTGAAGCTGGGATAGTTCACCTTCTTGTTATATCTCTTGGTAGTGCCTCGACCACGCAGCAGTGTCACTACACGACCCTGTGCCACAAAGTTAATCGTTTAAGACACCGCTGATTATTATTTTTTTTTTTTTTGGGGGGGAGGGAGAGCGTGGTGGTTTTTAAATATTTGTTGTAGCTTACTTAACCCAAGTTAAACACCCCCTCCCTTTTATTAAATAATAATAATTAAATAGTAGTAGTAACAACAGTAATAAGTAAAAAAATAGTAATAGTAATAATAACAGTTATAATAAAAATAGTGGTATTAATAACAACAGTACTAGTAATATTAATATATATTTCTAAACACAGTGGTCGTCTCCAGTGGTCGTCTCCTAGCCAGAGAGAGAACACATTATCTCAGTCACTGTCTTGCTGGAAGTGTTCTAACACTTCAGACGACCTTGTAAACTACACCACCTTCACCTGTCCCCACTCAAGAGCAACTGATGGAAATAATAGCAATAATAACATGGATAATAAAGAGGGAGCAAGAGGTGGAGAAGCACGTCTACATAAAGTTATCTTTATTCTCCTCCAGTGGTCCCTCATAATCTCCAGAGCTCCCTCAATGGCTTCTATAACCTCTATTATTATTATTGTAGCTTTATTTTTATTATTTTTTATGATGTTACTGTTAGTAATATAATAAAAATATTATTGTTATTATTATATTTTGACAAAGCGCTAAACGTGTGGGTGTCGAATAGTGGATGGAGAAGGGAGGGTAATCAGGTTTGATCAAAGGAAAGGTAGGATTGCCCCAATTCCTTGGATCAAGAGCCGGCCACCAGCCACAAAGCACCTATCGCCACACTCGTCTAGCACACTAACCTGGCAACACATTCACCCAGCAACACGCTTAGCAACACACGTTGCAGCAAACTAGCCTAGCTACACCCCAAGAAATACACTCAACACTTAGCAGCCCCTCATTTAGCAACACACCAAACAACACTTATCAACTGCCACCTAGTAATGCACTCACATGGTAACACACCTAAAAAAAACATTCACCACTCAATACACTCACCAGTAACACTCTAGAAATCCACTCAAATAGCAACGCACTCACCCAGCAGTTCATTCACAAAGAACTCGCGTAGCCCAGCAACACACTCAGATGCACGCTCAGCAACACACTCAGCAACACACTCAGCAACACACTCAACACCTAGCAAAATAACTACCGAGCAACACGCAGAATAAGAGACCAATAAAGAAATAACCCGCACGTAGGAGCTAGGAACTTACGACGACATTTCCGTCCGACTTGGACCATTTACAAAGTCACACTAACATACACAGTAACATTTACAAAGTCACACTAACATACACAGTAACATTTACAAAGTCACACTAACATACACAGTAACATTTACAAAGTTACACTAACATACACAGTAACATTTACAAAGTTACACTAACATACACAGTAACATTTACAAAGTTACACTAACATACACAGTAACATTTACAAAGTCACACTAACATACACAGTAACATTTACAAAGTTACACTAACATACACAGTAACGTTTACAAAGTTACACTAACATACACAGTAACATTTACAAAGTCACACTAACATTTACAAAGTCACACTAATATACACAGTAACATTTACAAAGTTACACTAACATACACAGTAACATTTACAAAGTCACACTAACATACACAGTAACATTTACAAAGTCACACTAATATACACATTAACATTTACAAAGTCACACTAACATACATAGTAACCTTTACAAAGTCACACTAACATACACAGTAACATTTACAAAGTCACACTAATATACACAGTAACATTTACAAAGTCACACTAATATACACAGTAACATTTATAAAGTCACACTAACATACATAGTAACCTTTACAAAGTCACACTAACATACACAGTAACATTTACAAAGTCACACTAATATACACAGTAACATTTACAAAGTCACACTAACATACATAGTAACCTTTACAAAGTCACACTAACATACACAGTAACATTTACAAAGTCACACTAATATACACAGTAACATTTACAAAGTCACACTAATATTCACAGTAACATTTACAAAGTCACTAATATACACAGTAACATTTACAAAGTCACACTAACATACACTGTAACATTTACAAAGTCACACTAACATACACAGTAACATTTACAAAGTCACACTAATATACACAGTAACATTTACAAAGTCACACTAATATACACAGTAACATTTACAAAGTCACACTAATATACACAGTAACATTTACAAAGCACTAAATACACAGAACATTTACAAAGTCACTAATCACGTAACATTTACAAGCAACTAAATACCAGTACATTACAGTCACTAATATATAAATTTACAAAGCAACTAAACAGTAACATTTAAAAGTCACTAATATACAGTAACATTACAAAGTCATAACATACACGTAACATTACAAAGTCACATAAATCAAACATTTAAATCACACTAAATACAAAACTTACAAAGTCACACTAAATACCGTAACATTTACAAATCACTAAATACCAACATTTAAAGTCACATAACACACTGTAACATTTACAAATACACTAAATACACAGTAACATTTACAAAGTCACACTAAAACACAGTAACATTTACAAGTCACACTAAATACACAGTACATTTACAAAGTCACACTAAATACACAGTAACATTTACAAAGTCACACTAAATACACGTAACATTTACAAACACTAAATACACAGTAACATTTACAAGTCACACTAACATACAGTAACTTTACAGTCACTAATCACAGTAACATTTACAAAGTCACACTAACATACACAGTAACATTTACAAAGTACACTAAATACAGTAACATTTACAAAGTACACTAAATACACAGTAACATTTACAAAGTACACTAACATACAGTAACATTTACAAAGTCACACTAACATACACAGTAACATTTACAAAGTACTAACATACACAGTAACATTTACAAAGTCACACTAAATACACAGTAACATTTACAAAGTACACTAAATACACAGTAACATTTCAAAGTCACACTAAATACACAGTAACATTTACAAAGTCACTAATATACACAGTAACATTTACAAAGTCACACTAACATACACAGTAACATTTACAAAGTCACACTAATATACACAGTAACATTTACAAAGTCACACTAACATACACAGTAACATTTACAAAGTCACACTAACATACACAGTAACATTTACAAAGTCACACTAATATACACAGTAACATTTACAAAGTCACACTAATATTCACAGTAACATTTACAAAGTCACTAATATACACAGTAACATTTACAAAGTCACACTAACATACACAGTAACATTTACAAAGTCACACTAACATACACAGTAACATTTACAAAGTCACACTAATATACACAGTAACATTTACAAAGTCACACTAATATACACAGTAACATTTACAAAGTCACACTAATATACACAGTAACATTTACAAAGTCACTAATATACACAGTAACATTTACAAAGTCACACTAATATACACAGTAACATTTACAAAGTCACATAAATACACAGTAACATTTACAAAGTCACTAATATACACAGTAACATTTACAAAGTCACACTAACATACACAGTAACATTTACAAAGTCACACTAATATACACAGTAACATTTACAAAGTCACACTAATATACACAGTAACATTTACAAAGTCACATAATATACACAGTAACATTTACAAAGTCACATAATATACACAGTAACATTTACAAAGTCACTAAATACACAGTAACATTTACAAAGTCACTAAATACACAGTAACATTTACAAAGTCACACTAATATACACAGTAACATTTACAAAGTCACACTAAATACACAGTAACATTTACAAAGTCACACTAATATACACAGTAACATTTACAAAGTCACACTAATATACACAGTAACATTTACAAAGTCACTAATATACACAGTAACATTTACAAAGTCACACTAATATACACAGTAACATTTACAAAGTCACACTAATATACACAGTAACATTTACAAAGTCACATAAATACACAGTAACATTTACAAAGTACACTAATATACACAGTAACATTTACAAAGTACACTAAATACACAGTAACATTTACAAAGTCACACTAAATACACAGTAACATTTACAAAGTCACACTAAATACACAGTAACATTTACAAAGTCACACTAACATACACAGTAACATTTACAAAGTTACACTAACATACACAGTAACATTTACAAAGTCACACTAATATACACAGTAACATTTACAAAGTTACACTAATATACACAGTAACATTTACAAAGTCACACTAACATACACAGTAACATTTACAAAGTTACACTAACATACACAGTAACATTTACAAAGTCACACTAATATACACAGTAACATTTACAAAGTTACACTAACATACACAGTAACATTTACAAAGTCACACTAATATACACAGTAACATTTACAAAGTCACACTAACATACACAGTAACATTTACAAAGTCACACTAACATACACAGTAACATTTACAAAGTCACACTAATATACACAGTAACATTTACAAAGTCACACTAACATACACAGTAACATTTACAAAGTCACACTAACATACACAGTAACATTTACAAAGTCACACTAACATACACAGTACATTTACAAAGTCACACTAACATACACAGTAACATTTACAAAGTCACACTAACATACACAGTAACATTTACAAAGTCACACTAATATACACAGTAACATTTACAAAGTCACACTAACATACACAGTAACATTTACAAAGTCACACTAACATACACAGTAACATTTACAAAGTCACACTAACATACACAGTAACATTTACAAAGTCACACTAACATACACAGTAACATTTACAAAGTCACACTAACATACACAGTAACATTTACAAAGTCACACTAACATACACAGTAACATGCTCACCAGGAAAAGTTCTAACCTGGAAACACACTCAGCAACATACTAACCAAGCAACACACTCAAGCAGTTACGTACCTTACAACACACTCAAGCAGTTACGTACCTTACAACACACTCATCTAGCAGCACATATGTTACCCTACTCACTCAACAACGCACTCACCTAGCAACATGACGCACTCACCTAGCAACATAACTAGTAGCCTATTGACCCAGCAATTCAATACTTGATTGTTATGGAAAAGGACATATGTGAGACTAGTGTGACATTTTATTGTGGCAACGTTTGGCTCTTTGTGGCTTGACACACCTCACCTAGACTCGTTCAGTAACGCACTTACGTGTCAACACACTCGTTCAGTAACGCACTTACGTGTCAACACACTCACCTTTGAAGCACCTGCTTTATTCATGCTTTCCATTTCCATCTCGTTGCTGGCTGTTGGTTCCTCGATCACCTCTGTTGACAATAATGAATAATCAACACAAGAACATGAGAACACACACACACACACACACACACACACACACACAAACACAAATTAGGGTTATAACTTTTTCACAACGTAATATTCCTGTACCTTAATCAGATGAACTTGTGCCTAAAAGCAAAGAAATGACCTTTCATTTCAATATCTTTTTAAAAAATGTCTCACCTAAATAAAAAAAAAGGAGTAACGAAAACAAGTAACTTGAAGGCATATTGCATGTAACATTAATAACAAATAAAACAGGTTACAGCATCATTATCATGTTTGTACATATATTACTACTTATTTCTTAGAATAAACCCAAGTTGCAGTTTGTTTTTGTTTGTGTAGTCAGCCTACAGTTCCTGCATAACTCTGACAGCACCTTCAGCACATTGATTACGTCTTAGTATATTGAGTGCGGACGGCTCCTGCTGCCAGTGATTTTTCAATGAGTTCAGTGCTCTTTTGTAAGGCTTCAATATTTCTGACAAATTCTTGAAGTCATTTTCATCGTACATTTGATCAGTAAACCAAAAATCTGCTCAGGTGTATGAAATGAATCTGTATATCTTCTCCAAGTCAGTCCATCAACCTTTGAGAAATAGTTTGAGGGGGTCAGTCCCTTAGCCTAGAGAAAGTTCAGCTTCATGATCTGGAATAATATGAAACTGAAGCATGAGAATGTAGTCGTAAATACTGTCAAAGGAGAGGCGTGGTAGATCACGAAGTGGGCGAAACATTGCAACAATAAACATTGCAACAATAAACATTCCCAACTGTTGAACATGTGACTCGTCATATCATCATTCTCCCAGCTCGAGAATGTGACGGGACAGAAACATTGAATCGAAACGTCGTAGACACAAAAACTCTATGTGTATCTGAGTTATAATTATTTTTAATTATTCATTATTGAACACTAAACCCGTATGGATCACAGAGCTCCAGCCCCTGGAGATTGAGATTTAATACTGATATATCGTCGTCTTTAATGAGCAACGACATTTGTCGTGCTGTTATTGATGTTAACCATAGTGGTGTTAACATTAGTGATGTTAACATTAGTGGTGTTAATGATAATAACAGTAGTGATATGTTAATGTTAACAGTAGTGATGTTAATGATGTTAACAGTAGTGATGTTAATGATAACAGTAGTGACATTAATGATATTAACAGTAGTGATGTTAATGATAACAGTAGTGGCATTAATGATATTAACAGTAGTGATGTTAATGATGTTAACAGTAGTGATGTTAATGATGTTAACAGTAGTGATGTTAATGATAACAGTAGTGATATGTTAATGTTAACAGTAGTGATGTTAATGATGTTAACAGTAGTGATGTTAATGAGAACAGTAGTGACGTTAATGATATTAACAGTAGTGATGTTAATGATGTTAACAGTAGTAATGGTAATAATGATGTTAACAGTAGTGATGTTAATGATGTTAACAGTAGTGATGTTAATGATAACAGTAGTGACGTTAATGATATTAACAGTAGTGATGTTAATGATGTTAACAGTAGTAATGGTAATAATGATGTTAATAGTAGTAATGGTAATAATGATGTTAACAGTAGTAATGGTAATAATGATGTTAACAGTAGTGATGTTAATGATGTTAACAGTAGTAATGGTAATAATGATGTTAACAGTAGTAATGGTAATAATGATGTTAACAGTAGTGATGTTAATGATGTTAACAGTAGTGATGTTAATGATAACAGTAGTGACTTTAATGATATTAACAGTAGTGATGTTAATGATGTTAACAGTAGTAATGGTAATAATGATGTTAACAGTAGTGATGTTAATGATGTTAACAGTAGTAGTGGTAATGATGTTAACAGCAGTGTTGTTAATGATGCTAAAAATAGAGGTGCTATTGATTCTACTGACAGTGATAACAATGTTAACACTAGTTCTTATAATGGTGCTAACAATAGAGGTGTTAAATACACAGTAGTGGTGGTAATGATGCTCACAATAGTGTTAAAGACACAGTAGTGGTGGTAATGATGCTCACAATAGTGTTAAAAACACAGTAGTGGTGGTAATGATGCTCACAATAGTGTTAAAGACACAGTAGTGGTGGTAATGGTGCTCACAATAGTGTTAAAGACACAGTAGTGGTGGTAATGGTGCTCACAATAGTGTTAAAAACACAGTTATGGTGGTAATGATGCTCACAATAGTGTTAAAGACACAGTAGTGGTGGTAATGATGCTCACAATAGTGTTAAAGACACAGTAGTGGTGGTAATGATGCTCACAATAGTGTTAAAGACAAAGTAGTGGTTTTAATGATGCTCACAATAGTGTTAAAGACACAGTAGTGGTGGTAATGATGCTAGCAATAGTGAGAGTAGGGCTAATAAAAGTAGTGCATATAATGAATTTTACAGTAGTAGTGATAATGAGAGTAACAGTATTGGGTAATAATGTAACAGCAGTGGTGATATATGAGACATAATAGTAGTGGTTGCAATACTGATGCCAATAGTAGGTGTGATTGTTGGTAACAGTAGTGGTGGTAATGATAATAATAGTGAAAATAATAGTGAACGGTAGTTGTGGTATTAGAAGTAACAGAAGTGGTTATAATAGGAGTAACAGTATTGGTGTAATAATTGTTGTTAAAGTAGTAGGGATAATATTAGTAAGAGTATTGGTAGGTTAACTGGTAACAGTAGTGGTGGTAATAGTGGTAACAGTAGTGGTGGTAATAGTGGTAACAGTATTTGTGGTAATAGTGGTAACAGTAGTGGTGGTAACAGTAGTGGTGGTAACAGTAGTGGTGGTAACAGTAGTGGTGGTAACAGCAGTGGTGCTGATAGTAGTAACAGTAGTGGTGGTAATAGCAGTGGTGGTAATAGCAGTGGTAACAGAAGTGGTGGTAATATCAGTGGTGGTGATAGTAGTAACAGTAGTGGTGGTAATAGCAGTGGTGGTGATAGCAGTGATAACAGAAGTGGTGGTAATAGCAGTGGTGGTGGTGATAACAGTGGTAACAGTAGTGGTGGTAATACTGTAAAGTAACATCTATCTATATGGTAATAAATAGCTGGCCAATATTACTCACCCAGGGTTTCCTGCTCCACGATCGTCAGTGGATTGTTGCCAAAGAACTCACTCAACTCGTTGTGGTAACGATGGTCCAGCAGGAACAACACAGCCCCCATGATCATGCAGAGGATCCCTGCATGGTGGACACACGGATGCAATGAGATCATGAATATTACTTTCAATGTTATTGCGGATGTGGTTGCTATTGTATTTGTCACTTTTATTTTTATTACTGTTATAAATTTGACGTGCTTAGTCTGTGTGTGCTTTATAGCATAAAGTTTGGTGGATATTCGTTTCTCACGACTAAAATCTAAGTTCTGAGTGAACTAGGGAATCCATTTATGTTTCATAATATATATATATATATATATATATATATATATATATATATATATATATATATATATATATATATATATATATATATATATATATATATGTAAATTATTGTGACTGTATCAATAACAACACTGTGACCAGCCGAGGATTCGAACCCATGTAGTTTTGGCCCTGCCTCGTGGGGAGCGAAAATCACATGACGCCATAACCCACTGAACAGAAGGTCCTGCAAGATACACTGTGGCTGGTAGCCGTAGTGCAGAGAGCAGATCCATCCACCTGGTCATACCATGCTTCATCACTCATCCACCTGGTCATACCATGCTTCATCACTTATCCACCTGGTCATACCATACATCATCACTCATCCACCTGGTCATACCATACATCATCACTCATCCACCTGGTCATACCATGCTTCATCACTCATCCACCTGGTCATACCATGCTTCATCACTCATCCACCTGGTCATACCATACATCATCACTCATCCACCAGGTCATACCATGCTTCATCACTTATCCACCTGGTCATACCATACATCATCACTCATCCCCCTGGTCATACCATGCTTCATCACTCATCCACCTGGTCATACCATGCTTCATCACTTATCCACCTGGTCATACCATACATCATCACTCATCCCCCTGGTCATACCATGCTTCATCACTCATCCACCTGGTCATACCATACATCATCACTCATCCACCTGCTCATACCATGCTTCATCACTTATCCACCTGGTCATACCATGCTTCATCACTCATCCCCCTGGTCATACCATGCTTCATCACTCATCCATCTGCTTATACCATGCTTCATCACTCATCCATCTGCTTATACCATGCTTCATCACTCATCCACCTGCTCATACCATACATTATCACTCATCCACCTGCTCATACCATACATCATCACTCATCCACCTGCTTATACCACACATCATCACTCATCCACCTGCTCATACCATGCTTCATCACTCATCCACCTGCTCATACCATACATCATCACTCATCCACCTGCTCATACCATACATCATCACTCATCCACCTGCTTATACCACACATCATCACTCATCCACCTGCTCATACCATGCTTCATCACTCATCCACCTGCTCATATCATGCTTCATCACTCATCCACCTGCTCATACCATACATCATCACTCATCCACCTGCTTATACCACACATCATCACTCATCCACCTGCTCATACCATGCTTCATCACACATCCACCTGCTCATACCATGCTTCATCACTCATCCACCTGCTCATACCATACATCATCACTCATCCATCTGCTTATACCATGCTTCATCACTCATCCACCTGCTTATACCATGCTTCATCACTCATCCACCTGCTCATACCATACATTATCACTCATCCACCTGCTTATACCACACATCATCACTCATCCACCTGCTCATACCATGCTTCATCACTCATCCACGAATATCAGAGGACGACTTTAATTGTATCAGGCACACATCTGTTATATACCTTATATATGATTACTGCACACCTGTAAAATGACTCCTATTTGTTGACTACAAAACTCGTATATAACTATTTCATAGTTATATACCCGCTATATTACCATTGTATAACGGCTATATACCTCATAACTAATTGCGATTACACACGAGGATTTTAAGTGTAATGAAGTATATTCAAATTGCAAATAAATATAATTTCATACAAGTTCATGTAGTTTCATACTTTATGTATTAGGTTTAATTGATGTATAACTGCGTATAATTGTATACAAATGAATGGAATTAAGCTTATGTCCAGTAACGAGAAAGACTGCATATGAACCGACAGGTGTGTATTTCTCTGTTACATACACTTATATATGTGTAATCACCTAATTGTGGTTGCAGGGGTCGATTCATAGCTCCTGGCCCCGCCTCTTCACTGGTCACTACTAACTCACTCTTCCTACTCCATGAGCTTTATCATACCTCTTCTTAAAGGTGTGTGTGTGTGTGTGTGGGTGTGTAGGTCGAGTCACAACTCCTGGCCCCTGTGTGTGTGTGTCTCAGTGCCTATACATCCCGAGTCATGTATCTCTCAGTGGATAAATAAAAAGTGTAGCTCCAAATTTATATACACAAGGAGCGGATAAGTTAGTGATTATTAGTGTGCACGGATAAGTAGTCCTAATGACCCTCGCACATTAGATAGGTTTTAAAGAAAACAAGTATACTAGCTAAGAAGCCTTTCACACACACACAAAAAGAGAAAACTGCAAGTGTTTTTAATATACACAACTGATAACGAGAGAAGCGATGCTGAGTGTCTTACTGGTAACGTGTGCGAGGTGCCAAGTATACATAAACAATGACTACAGTAAGAATATCTCTAACCTACAATGAATGCTAGGTATGAAGGACACTTACTAACCAGTTAGTAAGTGTGTAGTGGTACAGAGCTACCACTACACACGGTAAAGAAGGTTGTATACCCACAATGAGCGACAATACGAGGAAACACGAAATTGTAATAGCATGATTGTAAATAAAATATATTAGAAGGTGACTAAATGGTTTACAAAAACCGATTAGTTGATAAATGTGATACGTGTCCAACATTTGGGTAAATATTCTGGAAACGTTACCTCAAACTCCTCCTCATTTTTACTTTTCTCTGCAATGGGCTGTAAAAGACGACTGCGTGGCGACACTTTTCCAGAATAGAAAGACCCAAATGTTGCACAACTCTCAGTTATCAAAATCTATTAGATCCAGATGGCCTGTGAGTTTCAGGACTCAATTTCCATGGGTTTAAACCCCCACCTATTATGTGATTTGATATTAAGGAATACACAAATACAAACAGACACAGTATCTTACCAACAATGAGTGCGAGGTACCAGTGGATACCGTATACCGTCCTGAGGATCCCATGTGGTGGAGAGAAGGGCACCTCCAGCTCTATGAAGTTTCTGTTGCCTGCCCAGATGAGAGCAGCGCAGGTGAGCATCGTGCCAGTGAGTGCCAGCATCTGGGCAGCGTAGGAGATCGTCAACTTGAACAAAATCACTGTCAGAATCCACAGTGGAAATGCCGTCCTACAATAAGAGACAATACTCAGATGTTTGGGATTATACACTGAAAGTTTTATGTAATGAATTATAAGGCAAAATACCGTGACTGAAACAATACACAAATAACTCTCACAGAGAAACTTCTGAAGACATTTCGGTCCAACATGGACCATTACCTAGTAACGCACTAATACCTGGAGGGCGTGGCATGGTGTGTATAGTACATTGTCCTGAAGCTCAGTGGTTCGAGCTTTCAGACAAAGCTGAATTTGATGTTTGTAAATATTTCTTTTTTTTTTAACAAGTCGGCCGTCTCCCACCGAGGCAGAGTGACCCAAAAAGAAAGAAAATCCCCAAAAAGAAAATACTTTCATCATCATTCAACACTTTCACCACACTCATACATAATCTCTGTCTTTGCAGAGGCGCTCAGATACGACAGCTGAGAATAAGTCCCTCCCAGCTGTCACTATCCCAGACCCCTCCTTTAAAGTGCAGGCATTGTACTTCCCATTTCCAGGACTCAAGTCCAACTAAATCAATTAACTGGTTTCCCTGAATCCCTTCACAAAATGTTACCCTGCTCACACTCCAACAGCTCGTCAAGTCCCAAAAACCATTCATATCCATTCACTCCTATCTAACACGCTCCTACATGCATAGCATATATATATATATATATATATATATATATATATATATATATATATATATATATATATATATATATATATATATATATATATGTATATATATATCGGCTGGACGCCCATACTTATCGCGGGTCTAGCTCAGTGGTAAAGTACTGGTTACTCTGATACAGAGTTTGCAGAATCGAGCCAGACGATGTTTTCCCATACCCCCGGGCACCATACCCCCGGGCACCATACCCCGGGCACCATACCCCGGGCACCAAGCTCGTTTTGAAAGTTATTTCATCGAGTCCTGCCACATGCAGTGGACAACGAAAGAGATTTGAAATGCTTAACAATTCGCAAACAGTTACTCTGATACAAAGTTTGCAGGTTCGAGTCCTGCTGTGGACGTAGAGACAATGTTTTTAAATAATTTTGCCTGTTTGCGAATTGTTAAACACACACACACACACACACATACACACACACACACACACACACACACACATATATATATATATATATATATATATATATATATATATATATATATATATATATATATAGAAAAATAGCGAAATTCCTAGCGCTTTCGTGACTTCACACATAATCAAGGAACTACAAAAATAAAAGGTTAATAGGAAGGCATATAACGACGAGACTACACCTCGCTGCCACCCCACAACAACATCTGACTTTTTATGATGATGTAGGTAGGTAGTCAGTGATCTGTAACACACAGCTTATATTCTACCCAAAAAATTGTCTAATGTATCTTAAATTCTTCCCAAATTTTATTAATTATAAATTAATCCAATTAATATAAACCAAAATAAATATTTATATTTTCAAACCTACTTTTTATGAAACATGATTTTATTATATTCCTGTCGACCATGGACTTGCTTGATATAACTTTCTCAGCCTTTTTAAAATCAATTGGATGGTTAAAATCTCTCACATGAATAAACATAGCATTAGAATCTTGTCCACTTCTAATGCTATATTAACCATACCACGAGTGGGGTTCGAACCCGCGGTCAGAGAGTCTCAAAACTCCAGACCGTCGCGTAAGCCACTGGGCCAGCTAGCTTCAATAAGATTCATCCAACTAGGTATATTTAATCTTATTGAAGCTTGCTGGCCCAGTGGCTTACGCGACGGTCTGGAGTTTTGAGACTCTGACCGCGGGTTCGAACCCCACCCGTGGTATGGTTTGTTTACAATCGTGTCATTACGATTTCGTGAGTAATGCTATATAAATATTGTTTTCACCTAAGTTCAAGACTTTTACCAGCTTGACCGTAATAAATTTTATCACATATTTGACAAGGAATCTTATAGACACATATAAGAACAAAAGAAAGAATTAACACTGCAGCAGGCCTACTGGCCCATGCATGGCAGGTCCAAGTCTCCTACCGGCTTAAGCCAATGCTTTAACCTAGTCAGGTCAGGTCAGGTCAGGTCAGGTCACATTCACTTAAGGAAGGAGCACGGCATCTGACCTAGTAGCACAAGCTAGTCAGGTCCAACTCGCACCCACTCATGTATTTATCTAACCTATTTTTAAAACTACACAACGTCTTATCTTCTATGACGATACTCAGGAGTTTGTTCCACTCATCCACAACTCTATTACCAAACCAGTGCTTTCCTGTATCCTTCCTGAATCGGAATTTTTCCAACTTAAAACCATTGCTGCGAGTCCTGTCTAGGCTAGATATTTTTTAGCACGCTATTTACATCCCCTTTATTTATTCCTGTTTTCCATTTATACACCTCAATAAAATCCTTCCTAATTCTATGCCTTTCTAGAGAGTGCAAATTCAGGGCCCTCAGTCTATCCTCATAGGGAAGATTTCTGATACATGGGATCAACTTTGTCATCCTCCTTTGTACGTTTTCCAGAGCATTTATATCCATTCTGTTATACGGTAACCAAAACTGTGCAGCATAATCTAGATGAGGCCTAACCAAGGATATATAGAGTTGAAGAACAACCTGAGGACTCCTATTATTTATGCTTCTTGATATGAAGCCAAGGATTCTGTTCGCTTTATTGCGAACACTTATGCACTGTTGTCTTGGTTATAGATTACTGCTAACCAGAACTCCCAAATCCTTTTCGCAATCAGTAATATTAAGATCTACATTATTTAGTTTATATGTGGCATGGTTATTTTTATGTCCAATGATTAGAACTTTGCATTTGTCTATATTAAACTGCATCTGCCACTTCTCCGACCACTGCATCAGTCTATTCAAATCTTCCTGGAGTGCTCTAATGTCCTCGTCAAAATGAATTTGTCGGACTATTTTGGTGTCATCGACAAACTTGTTTATATCTTATTCCCTCATCTATGTCCTTTATATAGATTGTGAACAACAAGGGGCCCAACACTGACCCCTGTGGAACACCGCTCACGAAGCTTCCCCACTCTGATTTCTCTCCATTTATGCAAACTCTCTGCTGCCTATTTGTCAACCATGCCTCTATCCAGGAAGAAATTTCTCCTATTCCGTGTGCCCTAATTTTCCTCAATAGTCTCTGATGTGGGACTCTATCAAAAGCCTTACTGAAGTCCATATACACAATTTCATATTTATTACCATGATCTACCTCCTCTTATACCTTAGTGAAAAAAGTTAATAAATTCGTAAGGCAGGAACGCCCTTTTGTAAAACCGTGCTGAGATTCGTTGATCAATTTATGCTTTTCAAGATGGCTACGAATTGCCTCGGCAATTAATGATTCCATAAATTTTCCCACTATGGAGGTTAGGCTTATTGGTCTATAGTTCGAAACTAAGAACCTGTCTCATGCTTTGAAAATAGGTATCACATTTGCCAATTTCCACTTATCTGGCACCATGCCAGTTTGTAGTGATACGTTGAAAAGATTAGCCAAAGGTTTGCTAAGCTCCTCTTTCCATTCCTATAAAACCCTTGCGTACAGCTCATCAGGGCCTGGGGATTTGTTAGATTTTTATTTATCTATTTGTCAAAGGACCATGTCACTTGTGACCCTAATCGTGCATAGTTTATTATCGTCCAGTTCTACATAATTTATTACTTCTGGAATATCGCTAGTATCTTCCTGTGTAAAAACTGAGAGGATGTAAGTTACCTGGAGTTTACCTGGAGAGGGTTTCTGGGGTCAACGCCCCCGCGGCTCGGTCTGAAACCAGGCCACACAAACAGCAATTAGAAACTTTACTTAAAACATTTCGCCTGCACAGCTGGCTTCATAAACTACAATTTGACGATGTTATTACAGTTTGGTAGTGAGTTGACTGAAGTTTGATTCGGAGGAAGATAGAAGCTTTTTAGTCCATGAAAAAGATATAAACATCACAGTACCATTCCTTCAGTAATTTTATAACTATTGTAATTTTTTATATGAATTACTTTTATAAATTTACCCAAGAGGAAGAACCAAGTCCTTAGGGGCCATACGGATCCTGAGAAATAGGAATGTAATCAGGTTTGACTCAAACTAAAGCATGATACTTTCAATTCCTTGGAACATAACCCCTTCAGCAGCGTCAAGGGCCTCTCTCCCCACCCTTTCCTCCTTGAAGACAACTGGAGATAAAACTTTAACGACATTTCGATTCGTTCAGGAACATTATCAAGTACATACTTCCGCATGGTCGTTACAGGGTGTCGTCTTAGGACAAGCACCGACCCTTGCCTGTCGCTGAAGGAACAGTTGGTAAGGAGAAAGTCGAATTAAGTGGACTACCAGTTGTAGAGAGCACCTTCCCCTATGTATCTCTTCACCTGTAAACGAGTGGTCAGTGCTACAGTGACTCACCATAGTGACACTCAAGCCACTGAGTGCAGCACCGGTAAGCCGATGGCCAACGTTGTCACCATAGTAAGTCTCAAACCAGTAAATCCCATCAACAATAATCCAGTGATAAATGCCACAGTGGTGCACCATCACGGAGCTAGTACATCTGAGGCGGCTTTGCCTAATAAGCAGTCAGCAACATCACCTACCAGATACAGATGTGGGAGTACCAGCCTGAGGTGCGGTAATACCGGCCGAAACGGATGCCCTCCCCGTCGAAGGTGAAGTACTCGGCCACCCACAAGATTGGCAGCGGCGTTCCACGATACTGAGCAGCCCGGAAGTTCCGCTGAATCTCTCCCGCTGTAACAGTTTGGACATTATTGATGTGTGGCCCACACGGGTTTTAAAATTGTTGTAAATGTTATAGTGAGGTAATACTGATGATAATAAAATTATTAATATTAAATAATTTTATTAAAATAAAACTAACATTTGCATTATCCAAATTTACTGAACCGAAAAAAATAAATTTGAGGTCACAGTTGACCCCAAATTCAATACATATAGAATGACTAATCCTTAACTGAGTAAATACATAAATAATTGGATGTAAACTGAACGAATAATAAATGTAATGAAAGTTTCAGGTTTTGAAATGAGCTGAAGTATAATAAAACTTTATAGCGTGAAGGTTATTTGCTGAAACTCTTGACTTAATTAACCCGTAAAAACTGAGGGAGGGAGGGAGGGAGGGAGTTAGGGAGGGAGCTTAGGAAAGACACACACCAGAGGACTTAAAAGGTACACATCGAGAACATAAAAACTATAAGATAAGATAAGATTTTGTTCGGATTTTTAACCCCGGAGGGTTAGCCACCCAGGATAACCTAAGAAAGTCAGTGCGTCATCTTATTTCCATTGGGATCCTCAATCTTGTCCCCCAGGATGCGACCCACACCAGTCGACTAACACCCAGGTACCTATTTGCTGCTAGGTGAACAGGACAGCAGGTGTAAGGAAACACGTGGAAATGTTTCCACCCCGCCTGGAATCGAACCCGGGCCCTCCGTGTGTGAAGCGAGAGCTTTATCCACCATGCTTAATGACTCTTGTGCATTATCTATGAGCATGTGGTGAGGTCAGAAAAGCAGAAGGCTCTCTCACGACGTCGAAAACAAGGGGGGAGGGAGGAATGAATTTACCATACCATTTAATAAAGGTAGAATAAAAATTTACAGCAGACATGTTAGTAAGAAGACGTGGGCTACGAATACCTTTACTTAGTACTGTGACTCTGGCAGTGTTACCTCAGTGCCATTCACATAGTTGTGTGTACCAGTGTCACCTCTGTGTCATTCTCAGAGTTGTGTGTACCAGTGTTACCTCAGTGCCATTCTCAGAGTTGTGTGTACCAGTGTCACCTCAGTGTCATTCTCAGAGTTGTGTGTACCAGTGATGGTGATTCTCAGAGTGGAAGTGCTCCCTCTGACGTCGATTCCAGAGGGGAGCAGTGTCACCTCATGCCATTCTAATAGGTGTACCAGTTTACAGTGCCATCACATATTTGTAAGAAGACTGGTTACGAATACCTTTACTTGTCACTGTGACTCATGGACAGTGTTACCTCAGTGCCATTCACATAGTTGTGTGTACCAGTGTCACCTCTGTGTCATTCTCAGAGTTGTGTGTACCAGTGTTACCTCAGTGCCATTCACATAGTTGTGTGTACCAGTGTCACCTCTGTGTCATTCTCAGAGTTGTGTGTACCAGTGTTACCTCAGTGCCATTCACATAGTTGTGTGTACCAGTGTCACCTCAGTGTCATTCTCAGAGTTGTGTGTATTCTTCCAGTGTTGACCTCAGTGCCATTCCATAGTTGTGTGTACCAGTGTCACCTCTGTGTCATTCTCAGAGTTGTGTGTACCAGTGTTACCTCAGTGCCATTCTCAGAGTTGTGTGTACCAGTGTACCTCTGTGTCATTCTCAGAGTTGTGTGTACCAGTGTCACCTCAGTGCCATTCACAGAGTTGTGTGTACCAGTGTCACCTCAGTGTCATTCTCAGAGTTGTGTGTACCAGTGTTACCTCAGTGCCATTCACAGAGTTGTGTGTACCAGTGTTACCTCAGTGCCATTCACAGAGTTGTGTGTACCAGTGTCACCTCAGTGTCATTCTCAGAGTTGTGTGTACCAGTGTCACCTCAGTGCCATTCTCAGAGTTGTGTGTACCAGTGTCACCTCTGTGTCATTCTCAGAGTTGTGTGTACCAGTGTCACCTCAGTGTCATTCTCAGAGTTGTGTGTACCAGTGTTACCTCAGTGCCATTCTCAGAGTTGTGTGTACCAGTGTCACCTCAGTGTCATTCTCAGAGTTGTGTGTACCAGTGTCACCTCAGTGTCATTCTCAGAGTTGTGTGTACCAGTGTTACCTCAGTGCCATTCACAGAGTTGTGTGTACCAGTGTTACCTCAGTGCCATTCACAGAGTTGTGTGTACCAGTGTCACCTCAGTGTCATTCTCAGAGTTGTGTGTACCAGTGTCACCTCAGTGCCATTCTCAGAGTTGTGTGTACCAGTGTCACCTCTGTGTCATTCTCAGAGTTGTGTGTACCAGTGTCACCTCAGTGTCATTCTCAGAGTTGTGTGTACCAG
>WNWK01007714.1:0-10000 GCA_009830355.1 Cherax destructor | reverse complement strand
GAAGTCTTCATATTTCCTAAACCCATTAACCAGGGTTTTTGACGTCCTGACCGCAGGTCTCCTGACTCCCAAGTTTTCTGATTCCAGGTTTCCTAATCAAAAGTTTCATGATCCCAAGTCTCATAAAGCCAAGTTTCAAAATAAATAAAAAAAAGTGTTTCATATAGTTCTTAACTCTTTTTTTTCATTTTAGTCCATAGATGGTGATCAAATTCTTGTGGCTGTCAGGTTTTCTTAAGCCTAGTATTCATAATTTCACGGATTTCTTCCCCAAAATTGTCTGGATCATTGTATCCCTTAAGGGATACTAGATATTTCAAGTGCTTTTGAGCCAAATAAATGGCGCTTCCTTCCACTTGGAAAGTCCTAATTATCCTTCATTTCTGACTCGTATGACCCTTACTTGTTTTGTGTTTTATTTTGAATATAAAATATCCCGCAATGGCGGGATATAGATCTTCAGCAAATGATTGACTTACCGAAGGGACCGAAGCCAGCACGACCCTGACCCCACTCCCAGGAGAACCTCTCGTTGTAGTTGATGGCTTCACCCTGAAGGTCGCCATGGGGCTCCTCCAAGGCTGTGGGAACAATGGTCAAAGCGGGTCAAGAAGAGTATCATCAGGTACGAATGTACAGAGATCAGTTAAATGAAAACTAGTCATTCGTAAATAAAGAGAAATACACTTACCGAATAAAAAAGACACAATACAGTGTGACTAGTCAGTGGTCTAAGTTGGACCGAAACGTCGTCATGAGTTTTATTCTGTGTTGGTCATTTGTGTACAAATGCACTTTAACGTTTAGAAAACAGATGACTTTCGATTGCTTAGCGATTCGATAAAGTCATCCCCGTATTCCATAACCCCAGTCCCGGATGCCTGAATGCAAGCGGTTGGAATAGTGCAGAGTGCGGCATAAGTCAACAATGCTCTTAAATATTAGTATTATTGATTTGAAAGGAATCAAGAGACATTTACGAATCATAAGAAAACTAATAACAAAATTTCTTCAATTAAAAATGGTAAATTAGGATACTAAACAGCCCAAATCAAATGCAAATCGTTTCGAAGAATCCAAAGAATTCCAGCTTCCTAAAAAAAACATTAAGCTTGAAGCCGCTCAGAAGTTGCATTATAAAGCTTGGAAGGGTTGAAGCTAGTCAGATAGACTCACATATGATTCCATGAAACGTAGCAAACTGGGACCTACATTGGCCAAAACTAATCCAAACTTTTCTCCAAGCCTCTCGAGGAAGGTTCCTTGATGCTAGAGAGAGGCTCTTGATCCAGGGAATTGAACCTGTGCACCAGTTCCCTGAATTAAGCCTGAATGCCGTTCATTCCCCCCCCTCACCATAGGCGCTATATAATTCCTACTTGTTTAGCGCATCTTCTTGTTGATTCGCCGGGACTCTCCCGGCCCGGGCCTTGGCTCCCTTAATGTCTGCCATGAGAGGAGGTACGTGGGACCTCCTCATCTGTGGGACCAACGGTCCCCAGGCCTAGCCACATTCCCCTCCCTCCCTCACGGGGCTCGTAGGGAGAAGCTAGGCCCATCTTTAGTCTGCCATATTCCCCGCCCCAGGGGAGCTAAAGAGAATAGCAGTCTTGTGAGCCACAGGTGAAAGCAAGCTCTGGCTCAGGAACCTACCCTGCCCTAGAAGGGCTAGGCATGGTGTCTATCGTCTTAGCGCATCCCCATGATATTTACCCCAAGTAAGATTTACCACCTTGTAAGAAAGTACGGTAAACTTTTATGCAATCTTTGTGTACATAACATACATTTTATTACATAACATACATTTTTTTAACACTGGTTTTAAGGAAACATTGATGTTATAGGCAAAAAAAAAACTGAGTTTATTTAAGATAAGGTTAGGTAAGATTTGTTAAGAAACAGAACAAATGTTTGACTAAATAAAGTCAAACACTCTGACTTTACTCTGGTCAGGAAAGAATCTCAAATAATTTTACAGAATCAAATTTCATTAATAGAAAGTGACAAATGATAATTTTTGCAACGAAATATTAAGTTTAGTTAATATCTTTATTATGCACCCCATACCCATCCTGTGGGCGGTAGTCACCTCCATACCCATCCTGTGGGTGGTAGTCAAAAGATTACAGAGGTACATAATGGGTCCAGGGACTGGACCCCAAAGTTTTGATAGCTGAGCAAGTTACAAAGGTAATGAACTAGATCTGGTCACAATTATGACCAAGTTTCAAAGGTAATGAGCTCCAGGTAGAGCTGGTCACACTCATGACAAATTACAAAGGTAATGAACTACAGCTGGTCACAATCATGACAAGTTACAAAGGTAATGAACTACAGCTGGCCACAATCATGACAAGTTACAAAGGTAATGAGCTCCAGATAGAGCTGGTCACAATCATGACAGTTACAAAGGTAATGAATCATAATCACATCATACATAGTTACAATCATGAACAAGAGATTGTTTTGTTTGGGACACCACGTCAGCACTATAAGTTGAAAGGTAACAAGATGATGCATTTTCCAGTTATTGCAGAGAATCCAACGGTGTTGTAACGGACCCAGGAGCTGGATCTCAATCCCCTCCCCCCACAAACTCAAATACGTAAGTATACACAACTAAGAGATTAGACAGACCTTTGAGAGTGATGTTGACAGAGCGGAGGCCCAGCTTGACGCCCACTCTAGCGTTGATCTCCTGTCCTGTGCCAGCACGGTAGGGCGTGTGGGTGTCCAGCTGACCCACCTCCCACTCCTGCCCGAAGTTACACACTGCCAAGGCAAGCAAGAATATCATAGAGGTGAGAACACTATAAGCAGGGAACTTACAATCACAATGTATGAATTATATGTACTCTCTCTCTCTCATTCACACACACACACATACACACAGGAGAGAGAAGGGTGGGTTGATTGCATTTTCCTGGACTGCAGGAAGGCCTTCGACACAGTTCCTCACATGAGATTAGTAAAGAAGTTGGAAGAACAAGCGTGTATAACAGGAAGGGCACTGGAATGGATCAGGGAATATCTCAAAGGGAGGCAACAACGGGTCATGGTGCGTGGTGAGGTATCACAGTGGGCGCCTGTGACGAGCGGTGTACCGCAGGGGTCAGTCCTAGGACCAGTGTTATTCCTGGTATATGTAAATGACATGACGGACGGGATAGACTCAGAAGTGTCTCTATTCGCGGATGATGTGAAAATAATGAGGAGAATCACATCAGAAGAGGACCAGGCAGGGCTGCAAACAGACCTGGACAAGCTCGACATCTGGTCTAGCAGTTGGCTTCTCGAATTCAATCCCTCCAAATGCAAAGTCATGAGGATCGGAGAAGGGCAAAGAAGACCGCTGACAGAGTACAAGCTAGGCGGACAAAGGCTACAAACCTCGGCAAAGGAGAAAGACCTTGGAGTGAGTATAACGCCTAGCACGTCTCCGGAGGCACACATCAACCAGATAACTGCGGCAGCATATGGGCGTCTGGCAAACCTTAGATTAGCGTTCCGTTACCTTAACAAGGAATCGTTCAAGACACTGTATACCGTGTACGTCAGGCCCATACTAGAATATGCAGCACCAGTCTGGAACCCACACCTGGTCAAGCACGTAAGGAAACTAGAGAAAGTGCAAAGGTTTGCGACAAGGTTAGTTCCACAACTCAGGGGTCTGTCTTATGAAGAAAGGTTGAGGGAAATAGGACTAACAACACTGGAGGAAAGAAGGGTCAGAGGAGACATGATAACGACATACAAAATACTGCGGGGAATTGACAAGGTAGATAGTGACAGGTTGTTTCAGAGAGGGAACACAGAAACAAGGGGACACAACTGGAAGCTGAAGACTCAGATGAGTCAAAGGGATGTCAGGAAACATTTATTCAGCCACAGAGTAGTCAGGAAGTGGAATGGACTAGATAAAGATATAGTGGAGGCAGGAACCATACATAGTTTTAAGACAAGGTATGATAAAGCTCATGGAGCAGGGAGAGCAGAGACCCAGTAGCAGACAGCGAAGAGGCGGGGCCAGGAGCTGAGTCTCGACCCCTGCAACCACAATTAGGTGAGTACAATTAGATGAGTACACGCTCATGAACGTCGTGAATTTTGGCTGGCTTCCTACGAGGCGGGCTAAAACAACACGGGTTCGATCCTCCGGCTAGCCGCAGTGTTATTACACACTATATATATATATATATATATATATATATATATATATATATATATATATATATATATATATATATATATATATATATATATATATTATATATATAGGGAGGTACGACCTCTGGAATTGGACTGGGGACCCCCATCAGGGGGCCTCGTCAGAGAGAGGTACGTGTTGAAGGTAGCGAGCATCACGTAAACTGTATAGACCATCCTTTAAGACCGAGATCGTAATTCTTCCCTTCCCTCCACTAAGCTCTTACCCCCACACATTTCCCTGCGTCAGCTGCCTCTACGTGGGTGGGTGCTACGAGTCCACAACCTCCAGGAGGAAGGTTGTTAGCTCTGTCTCGGGATCATTTACACACACTGGGAAAAGAGTTGGACCAAGAATTCTGTCACATATAGCATAAAATCTTTAATTTTCCTGGCGTTTTCTGGTGCTAAGTTATTAACATATAAAATGACACTTTCATTAAAATGAAGAAATTCTTTATAAAGCTGTGGAAGCAACTTGAACCCTTGTA
Organism: Cherax destructor; assembly: GCA_009830355.1. Lineage (NCBI taxonomy): Eukaryota > Metazoa > Arthropoda > Malacostraca > Decapoda > Parastacidae > Cherax > Cherax destructor. The sequence goes on along the minus strand of WNWK01007714.1, from coordinate 5,303 downwards.
CTGTTTTGCGGTAGCCATATAACAAGATCACCTTGGTTAATGTCTGAGAAATAAGAAAAGCACGTCTGAACACCACTGCTGGAAAAAATTAGGGACATGTTTCCATAAGACACCTGCTGTCCCTGTCCCTATTCACCCATCAGTTTAAAATAGGTACCTGGGTGTTAGTGGACTGGTGTGAGTCGCATCCCGGGACAAAACTGACCTAATTTGCGGGAAATGCTCAGCATAACAAGGGGCTTTCTATATACATTTATAAGTGGAAAAAAAATGGCGTTCTGCTTTTCGGCGATGTCTGCTTTAAGGCACTAGCCTGGAACCTAACCTGCCGTATAAGTGGGGCCCTACTGTAGTAGTATGTCATTGATGTAGCTAGACCTGTATACCTTGTACATGTACTTGTAGTAAATAAAGATATTATTATTACTAGGGTGATCAGGGAGAGGAGATGGATACTCACCCATGATGACCAGCCCCAGTGCCAGGCTTAGAGTAACACGCACGAAAACGGAGAATTTCTGTGGGAAAATTTTACAAAAAAAGTATAAATGAACATAAACTTTTGGCATCCAAATAAGGCACAAAAATCTCAAATATATATTTTTTAAGGCATACTCATTTACAACATCAAAATGGTATATAGTCACCATGGTCACCATTATTAGTGTGACCTCCCCATCAGTAGTGTGGCCTTACCATTAGTGTGATGTTACTAACAGTAGTTTGACCTCGCCATTAACACAGTGTGACGGTACTATCAGTAGTGTGACCTCACCATTAACAGTGTGACGGTACTATCAGTAGTGTGACCTCACCATTAACAGTGTGACGGTACTATCAGTAGTGTGACCTCACCATTAACAGTGTGACGGTACTATCAGTAGTGTGACCTCACCATTAACAGTGTGACGGTACTATCAGCAGTGTGACCTCACCATTAGTGTGACGGTACTATCAGTAGTGTGACCTCACCATTAACAGTGTGACGGTACTATCAGTAGTGTGACCTCACCATTAACAGTGTGACGGTATTATCAGTAGTGTGACCTTACCATTAGTGTGACGGTACTATCAGTAGTGTGACCTCACCATTAACTGTGTGACGGTACTATTAGTAGTGTGACCTCACCATTAGTGTGACGTTACTATCAGTAAAACGACCAGATCTAACTAGGCGTCTTGAGAATTTTACCAGCGCTGTTGTTCAGTTTGTGAAACACAAACACACACACACACACAACACACACACACACACACACACACACACACACACACACACACACACACACACACACTGTCCTATGAAGAAAGGTTGAGGGAAATAGGACTAACAACACTGGAGGACAGAAGGGTTAGAGGAGACATGATAACAACATAGAAAATACTGCGGGGAATCGACAAGGTAGACAGTGACAGGATGTTCCAGAGAGGGAACACAGAAACAAGGGGACACAACTGGAAGCTGAAAACTCAGATGAGTCAAAGGGATGTTAGGAAGCATTTCTTCAGCCATAGAGTAGTCAGGAAGTGGAATAGTTTAGCGAACGATATAGTGGAGGCGGGAACCATACATAGTTTTAAAACAAGGTATGATAAAGCTCATGGAGCAGGGAGAGCAGAGACCCAGTAGCGGACAGCGAAGAGGCGGGGCCTGGAGCTGAGTCTCGACCCCTGCAACCACAATTAGGTGAGTACACACACACACAGCCCCGGTGGCCTGGTGGCTAAAGCTCTCGCTTCACGCACGGAGGGCCCGGGTTCTATTCCCGGCGAGGCAGAAACATTTCGAAGTGTTTCCTTACACACACACACACACACACACACACACACACACACACACACACACACACACACACACACACACACACACACACCACACACATACATACAACAGGCCTAGTGTCTAATCGACATGTGCATAGGACAAAATGGTAACTAACACACACACACGGGGCCAGGAGCTTAGTATCGACCCCTTGCAACCACAATTATGTGAGTACACACACACACACATAAACCACTGATTCAGCGCTTCACTTAAATTATATATTAATGTTACCAGAAAGACTAAGAAAGCAGTCCAAGAATCGCGAGATGAAAGCTTCCTAAGTATTTCAGGCGTTCGTATTTCAGGTTTTGGTGACGGAGGATCAAGCCTGCACCAGTCCGCGCGTAGCTAAATGACCCCACACTGGCTTTGGTTATGGTAAACAAATAAAAATGAACTTTACTGTGAGAATATGACACGACAGTACAGGATAGTCACACTACCATGGCTCGAACAGTACACTAACAACTATTATTACCAATATTAGTACCCTCTTCTTTTCCCTCCCTTCTTAGGTTCTATCTTCGGTCTTTGCCTTTTTCTCGTTCAGATGTGACCGCTACTACTATTCTACTACTTCACTATTCTACCACTGCTACTAGTGCTACCACCTTCTCACCACTAGTACTACAACTATCTTTACTATTACTACTACTGCTTCTGCCGTTATTCTCTGTCCACAAACATTACTATTATCTCTTCCTTCATTACCACTCCAGTCTTTCTCCGTCTCCTCTTGTATATATTCTGGCATCTTCACTTCTAGTTGCAGTTGTTTATGGTCCAAATCGACGTTTCGGTCGTCATTAATTTCGCCTGTGTTCGTGATGGAACATTTGTGTTTACCAATCCTAAATCCAACTGGTCATTGCTCAGTACTAGACCCGGTAGCTCAGCATTCTGTCAGTTTTAAAACTAGGAGGCCAGGGCAACAAGCATCCCAAACCCAGCAGAACATTGTTCTGTCCTAGAACTAGCAGAACAGTGTTCTAGAAACATTAAAACTAGCATGACTGTGTTCTAATAACCTTAAAACTATCAGAACAGAGTTCTAATAACCTTAAAACTAGCAGATTAGTGATAATCTTAAAACAAACAGGACTGTGCTCTAATAACCTTAAAACTAGCAGGACAGTGTTCTAATAACCTTAAAACTAGCAGGACAGTGTTTTAATAACCTCAAAACTAGCAGGACAGTGTTCTAATAACCTTAAAACTAGCAGGACAGTGTTTTAATAACCCTAAAACTAGCAGGACAGTGTTCTAATATTCTTAAAACTAGCAGGACAGTGTTCTAATAACCTTAAAACTAGCAGGACAGTGTTCTAATATTCTTAAAACTAGCAGGACAGTGTTCTAATAACCTTAAAACTAGCAGGACAGTGTTCTAATATTCTTAAAACTAGCAGGACCGTGTTCTAATAACCTTAAAACTAGCAGGACAGTGTTCTAATAACCTTAAAACTAGCAGGACAGTGTTCTAATATTCTTAAAACTAGCAGGACAGTGTTTTAATAACCTTAAAACTAGCAGGACAGTGTTCTAATATTCTTAAAACTAGCAGGACAGTGTTCTAATAACTTTAAAACTAGCAGGACAGTGTTTTAATAACCTTAAAACTAGCAGGACAGTGTTCTAATAACCTTAAAACTAGTAGGACTGTTCTCTAAAAATCCTGAAACTTGCAGGATATTGCTCTAACAATTTAAAAACTAGCACGCTTGTGCTCTTAATCCTAAAACTAGCCAATACTCTTAAAACTATTAGGCTAGTGTTTCCAAAACTCATAACTATTAACCAGCTAACACTAATGTCAGTGCTCTAACAAAAAATAAAACTAGCAGACTAGTGATCTAACAATATTAAAACTAGCATGCTAGTGCTCTAATATTAAAACTAGAAAACTAGTGATTAACCCTAAAACAGCAGACTTGTGTCCAGACATCCTAAAACTAGGAAGCAAGTGCTTTAAAAATTCTAAAACTAGGAAGGTAGTGCTCTAACAATCCTAGAACAAGCAATCCAGCTATCTAACCCTAAAACTAGCAGGCCAATTCTCTAACATTCATAAAACTAGAAAACCCAGTGCTATACTAATCCCAAATCTAGGAGACCAGTGCTCTAGCAATTATGAAACTAGGATGCTAGTGCTCTAATCACCCAAGAACTAGCAGGCCAGTGCTCTTAACAATTTTAAAATTATCAGGCCAGTTCTCTAACCATCCTGAACATAGGCTTGGGCTCTAGCAATCCTGAAACTAGCCGGATAATGTTCTCACAATCGTAAAACTAGCAGCATACTTTAACAGTCCTACTAGTAGCAGGCCAATGTTCTAGCACTCCTAATATTAGCAGATTTATGTAAAAATCAGAAAACTATTAGCAAGTGTGCTCTAATACCCTATAACTAGCAGGCTAGTATTCCAACAATCTTAAAATTAGCAGGCTATTATTCTAACAATCTTAAAACTAGTAGGCTATTATTCTAACACTCTTAAAACTAGCAGGCTAGTATTCAAACAACCCTAAAACTAGCAGGCTATTCTAACAATCTTAAAACTAGCAGGCTAGTATTCAAACAATCCTAAGACCAGTGCCCAAAAATTCCTATTAAGAATTTTCAAATATAAATGCTAAAATCTATAAGAATCTTAAAAGTAATTACCCGAAATACCGTGCATGCTATATGATTTCAAATTATTGCAAAAATTCTATGAAAAAATAGAAATGAAATTATTTATTATCTATTATTATTATAGTTATTATTACCAGGTCAATGCTCTATCAGAGTACGATGAAAAAGAAGTCACAGTACCGTGATTCGAACAACGACGTTTCTGTCCTATTTGGACAATTAACCAGTAAGTTTTCATGGTCCAAATCGGACTGAAATGTCGTCATGAGCTTCCTTCCAGCGGCTTACACACTGGCCTGGAGTTTTACGACTTGCTTGCCATGAGTTCTAACCCCATCCGTACCTCGGTTCCTCGGTTCTCAACTCACATGCTTGCTCCCACTGATGGTGGGAATGATGAAGAAGAGAAAGGGGATGAAGACAATGAGGAACGCCGCCAGCCAGCCCACGTACAAGACGTCCTCCGTCACCGGTGTCTTCAGCCTCGTGTACAGCGTTGGGAAGGGTCGCCAGCGGAACGCGTCGAACCATCCCGAACTCATTATCTCCACACTCATTGTGACGGCTACGGGGGTCCTCTGGGGGGGGTAATAGTGGTGGTTATAGTGGAGGTTATAGTGGGGATAGTAATAGTGGGGATAGTAATAGTAGTAGTAGTAGTAGTAGTAGTAGTAGTAGTAGTAGTAGTAGTAGTAGTAGTAGTAGTAGTAGTAGTAGTAGTAGTAGTAGTAGTAGTAGTAGTAGTAGTAGTAGTAGTGGTAGTAGTAGTGGTAGTAGTAGTAGTAGTAGTAGTAGTAGTAGTAGTAGTAGTAGTGGTAGTAGTAGTGGTAGTGGTAGTGT